>JAVJIF010010601.1:0-119040 GCA_038442645.1 Agave tequilana
GCATCAAGAAACCCTAATTCAACTCATCATAGATTTAGGCCCTTAATTTATAACACGAGTTCCACACGTGTAGATGAGTCCCACATTTTAATTTAAATACACTCATGACTAGTGTAATTGAAAACGTGTCTAGAGCTAAACCATTTAGGTTTGATCAATTCTTTATTGGGTCAAACAACACAGGTTAAGTGAGCGGGTGTAAATATCCAATTGACTTGATTAGGCCCAAAATAAATTAGACTTTAAAACAAAATAAGTCTAACAATCTCCCACTTGGGCCAAGTAAGTCATACTGAATAGATATTATGCATAACTTTATGACGTCAAAAAATTTAACTGTCAACAAACCACGTTTCAAAACAATCTGTCTATTAAGTGTCCTGCTACCGAACATGGCGATTGTTATCTTCTGTATAATCGAGATAGGATCTTCTACATCACAAGTTTCAGAATCCCTAACGACATAGATCAAATTTGGACGTGTGTCATGAAAATGTCCTCTGATCAAATAAGGTACAATTCCAACTGGATTCCACTTTATGACTCCAACGAGTCTAGCCTTATGACTCTAACGAGTCTAACTTTATGATTCCAACGAGTCAACTGCTAATTCAATAAACTCAAATGCACAAAAGTAAACTTTAGGAAAAGCAGTTATAAATTTATTTATCAGAATCAACAAATATCCATAAGTGCACTTAGAAATAATGTCTGTTGCATAAAATTATCCACTCTCATAAAATCAGGATATCATAATGACTAGTCATCCCGATATGAGAAATATGCTCTAAGAAGACTTTAGGTGAAAACCTATAATGAGTGGATCTGTAATGTTAAGAATAGTACTAACAATATCAACAGACATAATGTGATTCCAAACTATATCATTGATGACAAAAACTTGATGTCGATATGTTTCGACTTTACTGAACTCTTGTCACTATTGTAGTAGAGCTTTATAGCTCTTATTGTCACAGTGTAGCTGTAATGGCCTCTCGACTAAATTCACCATCTTCCTATAATAAGAAAAATGTAAAATGAAGTGAATTTCCTATTGCCGATATATCCAACATAATCTGAATCTTTGTATCCATTCAGCTGCAAATGATTAGATTTCATGTAGTCTTCTATTGGTATCGCATTGCCTTCTTGGTAGTCTTTCAGTGGTCAATCCCAAGATTGATCAAGTATCTGCCAAGTTTCTCAATGGTATATGCTATGTCTGGACGAGTACAAACTTGAGCATGCATCAGACATCCAATCGCCAATGCATATGAAATATCTTTCATTTGCATTTTTCATAGGTCGTTCTTGGGACATTGGAGTAGACTCAACTTATCTCCCTTAGTGACAGGCGCATCACTCAAAGAGCAATTCTTCATGTCATATCTATCTAGCACCTTATCGATATAGGCCTTTTGTGATGAACCTAATATTTCACGTGTCCTGTCACGTTGAATCTGGATGCCTATCACAAAAGAAGCATCTCCAAGATCTTTCATCTCAAATTGTTTGAGAGAAAACTCTTGGTCTCAAGTAGAAAATCTATATCGTTACTTGCTAATAGAATGTCATTCACATATAGCACAAGAAATATAAATCTACTCCCTTTAAATTTATGGTAAATACATTGATCAACTATATTTTTCTTAAAACCAAAATCGGATATTACTTGATCAAATTTCAAATACCATTGGCGGGATGCTTGCTTTAACCATAAATGGATTCTTTAATTTGCAAACCAGATGTTGTAAACCTTTAACTTCAAAACTATCTGGTTGCACCATATAAATTTCTTTCTCAATGTCACCATTAAGAAAGGCAGTCTTAATATCCATTTGGTATAACTCCAGGTCAAAGTGAAACACCAGTGCCATAATAATCCTAAAAGTATAAAAAAATCGGAGAGAAAGTCTCCTTATAGTCAATGTCCTCTCTTTGAGTGAATCGCTTTATGACAAGATGTGCCTTATACCTTTCGAATCTCGCTTGGTTTTGAATATTCATTTACAATCAATCAGTTTCTTTCGTTTAGGCAACTCTATCAAATCCCAAACATCATTATCGTTCATGGATTTTAACTCATTTTTCATGCCATTTGACCACTTAGTGGAGTGAATGTGAGTTTGGCCTCATTGAAGGATGTGGAGTCATCTCTAGCCTTATGTCAAACTCATGCTCTTAGAGATAAACTATATAGTCATTTGTAATGATTGATCTCCTCTCCCTAATTGATCTCTTAGGCACTTGTGGTTGAGAATTTTCAGGTTCTACCTCACCAGTATGATCTACTTCAGGATGAACTGTATATGTACCTTATAAGGATGCAACTGTATTTTCATCTTGAAGTGGAACAACTACTTTATCATTTGGAACAATTGTCAGGGGTATACAATATGTTCTTCCTTAAATATGAAATCCTTATGTAGTTGACTCCCACTGTTCTGAATATCCTCAAAAAAAATTAGCAATCCGTTATGTTCTTAGTGGAGGGACAATAAAACTAAAGCCTTTATACCTCTCAGAATACCCTACAAATAAACAGCTAAGTGTCATTGAGTCCAACTTCTTCTCATATGGTATATATGGCCGAACTTCTGCTGGACACCCCAAACATGTAGATACCTAATACTGAGAGATTTTTCAGTCATAATTCATATGGGGTTTTAATTACTGTTTTGCTAGGTATTCTATTAAGTAGGTAACAACCATTTTTAAGGCTTCAATATATAATGACTCTGGTAGAGTAGTGTGAGCTATCATACTCCCAACCATATCCTTTAGTGTGTGATTTTATCTCTCAGTAATACCATTTGGCGAGGTGTCCCTGATATGGTGTACTAAGTGACAATACTACTCTTTCAGAAATTGACAAATGATTCTGAACATTTACAGATTCGTCATATCTGTCATAGTACTCACCACCATGATCAGATCTAACGGCTTTAAACATGTCAATGATTGGGATTTCTCATGGAACAAGTATAGGTACCCATAACGAGCGTATTGTCTGTAAAAGTGATGAATATTCATGACCATTCCAAGAAGCTGTAGGAATGGACCACAAATGTCTATATATACACCAAATTTAAGACATCCTGAGCTCTGTTTAGTACCTAACTTCCTAATATTTCTTTAATTAATATTCGCTTAGTGCCTAGGCTATTCACATATAGAGATTCAGTATATAAAACATGAAGTTTCAATTTATATAGCCATCAATCAGAATTTTAGTAGCAACAACTTTAGATTTGGAACGTAGACTAAGCATTTCATTATTAAGAGTAACAGTAAAAATAAGACATGTCTAACAAATGAAATAGAAATATGATTCCACCAAAAAAGACGGTACATATAAAGTCTCATCCAAAATTAAAACAAAAAACCAGAATCTAATTTAAGCCTACAAACTCTAATAGCTTTAATTGCAACTTTATTTCCAGCACCCATGTATACCTATCGCTAAGCTGGGCTGGGCCTCCTTTAGGTTTGGAAGTTTTGCATTGAATCGCTATGTGAATTATCTATTCACAATTTATAAAGTGACACTAAAGCTAAATTAATCTCAGAATAAACATAAATATGAGATATACCCACTAAATAGCTATTTCTGATACTTTATGCATTCCTATTTGAGGTGGCTTACTTCTTACAGAAGAAGCATGCAATGACCTTAGGCTACTTTTTCTGCACTTTTGCCACTTAGGATCAGCCACTGTAGTGATGTTTATGTTCCCCCTTTAGTTTTACTTTTTCTTTCTTATTAGAAGTTTACCCTGGATGCTAAATGAGCACTGACTTTATCGGGCATAGCATCCATAATAGTTATAGGAATAGTATACTTTATGACCATTAGACACATCTTGTATGATCTCTCCCACTTACCATAATTGACCTTTTCTTTACTGAACTTTTATTAGTGATAGTAAAGATCCATCAATCTTTAAAGTGTACTCTAGGTGCATGAATTCAAGAACGATTATTTACGTGGTCTTATCACTTCTTAAAGTTTGTACCATTCAATTTAAACTACATAAGTGTACAATTTCTCATCAATTTAACATAAACATTGTATTTAATAAAATTCTACTGTAATTGCCATAAAAAATGAATTTCAGACAAATAACCAGTTTAACCGATAGAGCTGCCGGTTAAACTTTCAGAACAAGTTGTGTCTCTATATGCCAATACTGTACTGACCCAATATAGATATCCTAAAATCTAGGTCCTATGTAAGAGAACAGCCTTCCTTTGGGCCGACTGTCACTTTATAGGATTGGTCTCAAAGTTTAAGTATTCTATATTGGCCATATAATATATGTAATGACCCGCTATAATGACAACCTTCCTTTAGGCCGATTGCCACACGCATGGGCCACACAAATTTATGCATCTGAATTCTTGTTCCGCCATCGGACTAGTTGATGAGGGTAATGCAGTATGGGCCTATAGTGTGACAACCTTCCTTTGGGCCGATTATCACAACCAAGGTTCTCCCACTTGCATTATCCACATCAAGTATCCGGAGCCGTACATAATTCAGCCATACAATAGTCTTCCTTTGGGCCGGCTATTATCCGCATGAACTACATACGCAATTAAATAAGCCCTTTTATAAATCTTTAACTTGAACATGTATATATTTTTATCTGTGTGTTATCAACTGTAGTAAACATTAATATTCATCATGCTAGACAATATAAGCAATAATATAAATATTAATGAAGCGGAAGCATGTAAGGGTACACATAATCATGATAAACAAACACTTCAATGCCTTCTTTATATCAACTAATTACTATTTTGTCATATATAGTTTCTGTAATACTGTAGCGCCCGTTAAGAGCTTCGAAACAGCTGTTTACATGCCCAAAATAGAGGTCGGATAAGCCTATAACAGCTAATAGAAGTTTTCATTGACAAAACGGGCCTGCAGTGCTTATCGGGTCTGAATCAGACCCCACCCGCAATGATTAAGTTATTGGTTTCCTTCTTCTTGGGCTGGGTTTAAACAAACTAGATAAAAAAAACCCAATAAATTCTAATGTGAGACCAATTAAGAATAGATTAAATGAGTTTCCTTATTAGATTTAAATTTTGTATCTATATTAAAAAATCCAATTGTAATCAATCTCACAATCTCAAATTAAGGAAACCCTAATCCAAAAAAAAAAAACTTTCATGTTGCCACTGTGCGCCGCCGCGGCTGCGCCTTCACCATGGGCCGGCGGCTACGCCTTCATGACATGCAGGCGCCTGCAAGGCCCCTGCATGCAGGCGCATGAAAGGGTTCATCTCATTTCTTTTTTTAAAACTCTTTATGATGCATGCAGCACATGCATCAAATATCCCCACCTTTTTTTAAATTTCTGTTTTAATTAAAAAACAGAATTAAAAAAAAATATACATATAACACACAGATTTAATCCAGAAAATATATATACATGAATTCAATTTAGTTTAATTATTTGAGACACAAAAAATAATCTTTATTGAATTAAAGAAAAAGAGACATACTTTTCATAGACCGAGATCAAAAGATTTTTGGGCTCTGATACCAATTGTTAGATCTAAATTTATTCCATACAAGATCTATACATGATCAAAGGGAATGAGGGTTTTAGGCATACCTGATTCCATCACGAAAAGAATGCCGAAAATTGCACGATCTCGAGGACGCCGGAGTTGAGGGAGAGGATTCTTCTCTCCAGCCACCAAGTTCTCTTCTTTATCCTTAGAGGAGATGAGAGGCCTCCAAAAGAGAGATTAGGTCATTGTTGGTGGAGAGGAACCCTACTCATGATATATATAGCATCAAGAAATCCTAGTTCAACTCATCATAGATTTAGGCCCTTGATTTATAACACGACTTCCATACGTGTATATGAGTCCCACATTTTAATTTAAATACACTCATGGCTAAGTGTAATTGAAAACGTGTCTATGCCCAAATCATTTAGGTTTGATCAATTCTTTATTGGGTCAAATAATACAGGTTAAGTGGGCGGGTGCAAATATCTAATTGACTTGATTAAGCTCAACATAAATTAGACTTTAAAATAAAAATAAGTCTAACAGAGCTGTGACGGCATATGACCTCTGACATAGAGGTCACAAGTTCAAGTTATGTCCCAACATTCATAATAGGAGCTTTCTCACCCACACCCAGCACAAAGACCTTATACATTCATCACAAACTTTTTTTTTTGCCTGAAGATGAAGCCACAAATCTGAATACTTGCCTTGTTATGTTAAAATCTACTTGACAATCCAAGATTCTCATGTGGATTTCTATATTTGGCATAAACTCAATTCGTCAATTCTAATAGTGTTGAATTCTAGTTCATGTCAAATTTCTTCATTTCGGCGTATTTAATTGCAAGAAAGTGGACGAAAATAAGGAAATGAGGAAGTATAATTACTCGCTTTCCTATCTATCCAAACACTGGAAAAGGAAAATAAGAAAACTCTTTTTCTTTTTTTTTCTCTTTACATAACCATTTCCTCACTTCCACAGTTAATTTTTCAGAGTGCTACAGTTAATTTTGTGGTCATGTAAATCTCATTTGTAATAAGTTGTAGCATAAAATACTAAATTTTTTGGCCATGTAAATCTCGCTTGCATTCTAATTATAGTCCGTTTTTTTTTTCTTAATTAATTTTTATTTTAATATTATTTTGCGATCAACTTTGTGCTCAACTTTTTCACTGCCACTTTCACATTACCATCCAAACACCGAAAAAAACAAAACATTTTCAAACCATACATCCCAACAACATCCAAACACTGAAAAACTTACTAACCAATTCCCAAGTTCCAAAGGAAACTATTATCACTTTTTCACTTCCCCACTTTCCCCCTTAACCAAACAGCCCCTTCGCGGAAATGTGATTCTCTTTGTGAGAGGTGGGTGTCCTACATTCTCACTGGTGAAGATTCATAAAAAAGCTTTTTTAGAAATAGAAAGGGCTTTACCGACTAAAAACGTGAGGTTACATGCAATTTTTCATAATTCTTTGGAGGAAAATCCCCTCATAAGAATCTTATATGTATTCGCCAGAGCGTTTTTTGACCCAAAGATAAAATCACAGACAGATGAACACTTGCATTATTTATATGGAAATTCACCAATCCTTGATTCTTATGCGGATTCTAGTGTTTCGCGTAAACTCAATTCATCATTCCCTGGATTCTTGTTCATGTCTACTTTTCTTGTTTCATGGGAAAGTGATTCTTGGGCTGTTTGGATTCAAGGAATTGGGTGGAAGTGAGGAAGTGGGAAGTGTCTTTTCTCATTTCAGCTGTTCATCCAAACACCGGAAAAGGAAAATGGAAAAAGTTCTTTTCCTTCTCTCTTTTCTCCTTTACACAACGTTTTCCTCACTTTCAGAGTGCTACAGTTAATTTTGTGGTCATATAAATCTCATTTGTAATAAGTTGTAGCACAAAACAGTTAATTTTTTACTCATGTAAATCTCACTTGCATTCTAATTACAGTCTAATTTTTATTTTTCTTAATTAATTTTTAATTTAATATTATTTTGCGGTCAACTTTGTAGTCAACTTTTTCACTTTCACTTCCACATTACCATTCAAACACCGAAAAAAACATAACATTTTTCAAACCACACTTCCCAACAACATCCAAACACTAGAAAACTTACTAACCAATTCTCAAGTTCCAAAGGGAACTATTACCACTTCCTCACTTCTTCACTTCCTCACTTCCACCCTTAACCAAACAGGCCCGTAAGAAGTGAGCATCCTACAATTACATTCTCACTGGTGAAAATTCATAAAAATATTGGAGATTTCACTATAACCCCTTATATCAAATCTAATTAGGAAAAAAGTTCAGCTTTATAATTTTATTCGCTTCAGTCAACTCTTTTTTTAAATCAACCACGTGCGCCCACATGTCAAGCGCAAAATTGCTTCTCAGCGGTGAAAGACGCAAATGTCTCGCAGTAATCGCTTCGAAAAAAGAGGACCGCTTCGAAAATACAGATTACTGGTACATAGAAGACTACGACCATAATCGCAGTCCTCACAAAAATCTATTTTGGAGTACTGTGAACATAATCACAGTCCTCATAAAAAATGCCCTATTTTTTAGGACTGTAATCATGATCGCAGTCCTCAAATGCCCTTTTTCTATGAACTGTGACCATGAACTCAGTCCTCACAAAAATGTCATATTTCTAAGTTTTTATATGACTGCGATCATGATCGCAGTCCTATTTATGAGGACTGAGACCATAATCGCAGTACTCACAAAAATGTCTTATTTTTTAGTCTTTATATGACTGTGATCATGATGGCTGTTCTTATTATTAGGACATGTTTCTGAGCTTTTATGGACATGTTTCTGAGTCTTTATAGGACTGCGACCATGATCGTAATCCGCACAAAATATTATATATTTTTAGTTTTTATTAGGACTGCGATCTTGATCGTAGTTCTCGCAAAAATACAATTTTTCAGCCTATATTGACACTGTGATATTGATCGCTGTCCTCACAAAAGACCCTAATTTTTAATTAATATAAGGGTTGTGACTATAATCGCAGTATTCTAATAAAGGACTGTGATCATAGTCGCAGTTCTCACATAGGACTTTGATTATAAGTCACAGTCCTCAGATCATCATCCCCTTCATCAGCAGACTCTCGTTTACCGGCATCAAATGATCCCCAATATTTTTCAGATGTACCACATCGATCACAAACACAAACAAAACTCATTGTGAGTATGAACAAGCGAGATCTAAAAAAAATTGATTCGGGGGCTCTGCCCCTGAGACCCGGGGAGGGGGCTTCCTGCTCCCTTTCAACCTCTACGACGACCTGACCGTGCAAGTCGACCCACGAATTACTCTGGTAGGGATCCGGTGAGAGGAGAGCAATGTCTGAGGCAATGGGAAGGGTAAACAAGAAAATATAAATATATAATGAATTTATGGCTGAGAAGAATCAATTTATGCTGACGTGAATGAAGTTGTAGCAAATAAAAATAGGAGGTTAAGTTTTTTTTCCTTATTATGAAGCAAAGTAAATTGCTGTAGTGAAAATTTTCTCATCTTAATGTAATTATAACTTCTTAATTGGTTTTTGTGTATATATTTATTAGGATTAAAAGAATTTCTGATCTACTACTCATATTCTTATTATGTTACTCTAAATTGAATTATAAATTTTAAGCAGATATTTAGTTATTTATAAATCTAAATAATAAATTAGTTTATTATATATGATTTTTTAATATAAATTTAATTTTATTATGTTCTTAATGTTTAAATTGAATTTAGATAAATTTTCATTCTTGTTTAGAGCAATGAGATTTTATCATGAAATATAAAATTGCCAAAATTAATAAATTTTATGTCGATCTATATAATTACAATTAGCTAAGAAGTTTACTGTTGGCCCAAGGGTACACTCTTTGATTTTTATTTTGATGATTACAAACCACGTGAAGATATAATGTACTAATCAAGTTCTAACGCTTGTAACCTTACATGAATCAAGAGTTTGGAAGATGCTTATTCTTTCTCATGAGGTAAGTTTGAGGAGATCAAGTGAATTCAAGGAAGAGATTCAAACATGGATGATCAAAATGTGAATTTTAGAGAAGCCCTCTTTGATGAAAAAGACTTAAAATTTTTTAACTCCTTGGACGATCTTAGTATATTTATGTTTTGGTATTGAATTGATGCTCAAAGAAGAACTACACGTACAAATTTCAAAACAAGTTTTCTGATTTTTAGTGTTTAAACTTGTTAGTTATTGATACATGTTCTATACTTTTCCATATTTTTAAAATCAGCTAATATATATGTTTCTTACAACCCATATGTTGTCAAAACATTGTTTATACTTATACTATTCATTCAAAAATGGGTTCAATTTCATAAACCTTGTTTTCTCTGACTTTTGGGCTTGGACGGTCGAACGCCCGGTCAACCGCCAGTTGTGCCCAGTGTTTTACAAACTGGCTGGATTGACCGAGCAGTTGACCAAATGTGCACTCAGATACATAGTTCATGTGCATATTGGTCGGTCAAACGAGCAGCCAACTGATCCTTTGGATTGTTGCTTTTGTTTTGCGCATCGACCGACCAATCGATCGACCGAAATCTTATCAGGACTTAGTGGATTTTCGGCCGACCGCCCTGTCGACTGATAACCCGCAATGGCAGTTGTCGGTCGACTGGTCGATCGACTGACTGCGTGGGTCTTCTATAGTAATGGTAATTTTTTCAAATATGTCAGTTTCCTGACTTCTTTAACGACTGTTTTTGCTTCTTTTGACCTAATTATCTTGGATTAAGGCCAGAACTCTCTTCTAAATGTATTAACTGAAAATCACCTAGAGGGGGGTGAATAGGTGATAAGGCTAATCTAAAAACTAAATGCGGAATTACAAAACTAATTTGCAACCAACGAGTGTAGCCGAATTCCCGTGAAGGGCTCTGGACTAACTCCTCTTGATTACTCTGAATAAGAGTTGAGGCGCTATATGAAGCTCTCGTAGTGAGGCACACAAGCAAGCACAACCAAGCATATAGGAATAAGCTATATGAATCAATCCAAGGCACAACACAAGCATATAAGATATGACAATATGAATGATGCTATGCACAAATAAAGAGAGAGAGTTTAGAGACAATGGATCAAACACAAACAATAAGATGTGTTTCGAGTTCAAGCACCGAATTCTACGTCCCCGCCTTCACCGAGAAGGATTTCTAATCTACTAACTTGTCCACCTAGGACTCCCACCGAGGGAACCTCCACCGAGGATTTTGGGCAAATACAACCGGGAGTACCAAACTCCTCTCTCAACCAATACAACCTCCACCGAGGCAATACAAACACAATCCACCTCTACCGAAGAGGGATACAAAACCAAACCAACTCCACCTCACCAAGAGGGAGTAAATCACAACCTCAACCTCTACCAAAGAGGGAGCAGCCCACAATCCAAATCCACCTCTACCAAAGAGGGATATCCACAAAGAAAAGGGGTTTACAACTTGATGGTATATCTCAACCACAAACAACTTTCTTTTTCCACAAAACAAGTGATCCTATAGAGAGGATAGAATGATAGCTCAAGTGTGAAAAACAAGGTGTTTTGGAAATCAAATAACAAAGAAAAATCCTTGGGAAAACACTTGCAATATGATAGAAATGAAGATCTAAAGCAATATCTCAAAAACCTACTTTTTTTGAATTTCCAAACCCTTGAAAAACAATATAAAGATGAAATCATTAAGCTTTAAAACTCTTTTGAATCTTATATAAAACACTAGGGAAACTGGAAATTTTTCTCTTGTAAAAACCTTGGCAAAAACCCAAACAAATGGGGCTTAAATAGTCTCCAACAAAAAACTAGCCGTTGGGACTGTTTATCAGTCCTGGCGGCTGGCGGTCGACCACCTGGTCGACCGCCAACGTTCAAAAATTTGACCGTTGGAAGCCAGCGGTCGACTGGTCGGTCGACCGTCAAAAAACAGAGAGCAAAGCTCTCCGGCCGGTCGACCGCCCGGTCGACCGGCCCAGGAACCTGGCCAACGTGCACAGGTCTGTGCACGTCGGTCGACCGACCCGGTCGACCGCCAGAGCCTGGCAGGCTGGGTTCTGGGTCAGAAAACTGAGTTAAAAATTATTCTAAAAATTCCCATAAATCTTCTAAAAATCCACAAAATAGTTTCTAACTTTATATATGATATATAAACATGTGATAAAAATTTCAACACAAATATCAAACATTTTAAACCCTTTTTGTGTTATGGAAAAATTACCGAAAACCAAAAACTATATGTTTTCCAAACTTTGATTTTTCAAATAAACTTTGTCCAAAACATATCCAAATACAAAAACATGATACTTAAATATTTTAAAGCATGTTGCATATGGACATAGGTCCAATATACATGAAACATATACATATCATTGTTTTTGACTTTAATTTCAAATATATGTTTTGTTAAAATACCAAAACTCTAAAACACATGAATAAGTGTGTCAAACTAAGCTTATTTAAATTATGAAGCATGTATGTATATAGAACATATCTAATATACATTTACATCATTTAAACTTGTTTTGATCTATCTATTCATGAAAACAAATATCGGTTAAACCAAAACCGAAAAACCAATATCCAAAACATGAAACGTGTGTGTGTTGTGAACTTGAGCATATCACACTATCTAATCTTTACTCATGGATCTAAAACAAACTAAAAACTATGGTACCGATGTCTTCTTGATGAACTCCATCTTCAAGTCGACTCGATCCAAAACTCCGTGATCCACCGAGTTAGACTCCAACGAGTGCTATATATGATCTTGATGCTCGGGCTCTTGATCACCATGTGAAAGGCTTCAAAACTCCTTTGTTGAAGCTAATCACCAACTAACATCTGGGTTAATGATCTGAAACTAAACATCACAAGATTATTAGTAAACATAACTATATGAGTTAATCATCATCAAAACTAGAGTGGAAGGCCTCTGGGCCAACAATCTCCCCCTTTTTGATGATGACAAAACTCATGGAGTTATATATGCATGGATTAAAGTTAAGCTTCAAAGAAGCTCCCCCTTAATTCATGCATAACAATAAACAATAAATATACAAGGAATATTAAACATGATAATGCATAGACATGCATAAAATAAGCTTTTAAAGCCAAATACAAAAACATACTCTTGATGTCAATTAAAACAACAAACTAATAAAAACTATGTTTCTAGATAAACAAAACATGCATAAACAAGCATGAAACACATCAAATTCTTTTTCATCTATTTGCAATACAAAACATATATGCATAAACATAAATACTTCTCCCCCTTTATGAATAAAGTAAGGAAAACATGCATATATACTAAATACTTCTCCCCCTTTTTGTCAATCATCAACAAAGGGGTTAAAGTAAAACAAAACAATGTTCTCTCCCTTTTGTCCGAAACAAAGAATCTGTAAATCACCTAGAGGGGGGGGGTGAATAGGTGATAATGCTAATCTAGAAACTAAATGTGCTAAATGCGGATGCTTAAAACAAATATTGTAATCACTTAATACAACCAACAAGTGTAGCCGAATTTCCCGTGAAGGGCTCTAGACTAACTCCTCTTGATTCCCCTAGATATGGGTTGAGGTGCCATATGAAGCTCTTGTGGTTAAGTACAAGTGAGGCACACACAAACAACCAAGCATATAAGATGAATAGGCAATATGAATATATGCAAGGCACAACACAAGCAAATAGATATGAATGATATGAATGATGTGAATGATGCTTTGCACAAAATAAAGAGAGAGAGTTGGGAGACAATGGATCAAACGCTAACAACAAGATATGTTTCGAGGTTCGAACTCCCAGCTCTACATCCCCGCTTTCACCACCGTGAAGGATTTCCAATCCACTATCTCCCACCGAGGGAACCTCCACCGAGGAGGATTTGTTACAACAAAGGGAGTACCGAACTCCTCTCTTAAACACCGCCTCACAACCGAGGGGTAGGCCCGTAGCCAAACAACCACAATCACCTCTACCGAAGAGGGATACAAGCCAACAACCAACTCCACCTCACCAAGAGGGAGTAAACACCAATCTCCACCTCTACCAAAGAGGGAGCAAACCAATCACCTCAAATCCACAACCTCAACCTCTACAAAGAGGGAGCAACCAAATAATGAGGGTTTACAATAGGTGGTCTCTTTCAACCACAAACAATCTCTCCTTTTCCACAAACAAAAAGATCCTAAATAGATTAGGATAGAAGATAGCTCAAGTGTGAAAAACAAGTGTTTTGATCAAAGAAAAACTCTTGGGAAAATACCAAATAGATATGGAAATGAAGAACAATAAACTAGTTTCTCAAAAACCTATTTTTTTGAAAATAACAAAACACTTAAAAACAAATAAATGAATCTTTTGGCACTTTAAACTCTTTTGAAAACTTGTTTTTAAAACCAGAGAATGGGGAAAAATTAGTTCTAAAAATCTTGGTTAAAACCCCCAAGAAATGGGGTATATATAGGCCAAAAAATAAACTAGCCGTTAGGCTGATCTTGGCAGCCTGACAGGCCTAGCGGTCGGCCGACCGCCAACGGTCAGAAAAGTGACCGTAGGGGCAACCCGGTCGACCGCACGGCCGACCGCCCAGATACAGAGAGCAGACTCTCTGATTCGGTCGGCCGCTCGGCCGACCGCCCAGATACAGAGAGCAAACCTCTCTGGTCCGGTCGGCCGCCCGGCCGACCGTCCCTGTGACTGCCAAACGTGCACAAGCCTGTGCACGTCGGTCGACCGCAAGGGTTGACCGGCCTTTGGTGCGGTCGACCCGTGCGGTCGGCCGACCTGACCTGTCAGCCACAAATCTGGGACAGAAACACATGTTAAAAATATTTCTAAAAATTCTTTTATCTCTTGTAAAAATACCCAAAAATAGTTTTATCTTTTTGCATTGATATGTAAACATGTGATAAGTATTTTAGCTCAAATATCAAGCATATGAACCTATTTTTGTGTCTTAGCATTTTTACCAAAAACCAAAACTGTATTTTATCAAACTTTAATTTTTCACTACATGAATAGGATAGTCAAAATAAGTTTGTTTAAAAGTTAAGCATGTATGTATATAGAGCACATCTAATATACATAAAAATAAAGTAAACTTATTTTGATCAATCTATTCATGAAAACCAATTTCAAAACATAAAACTTGTGTGTGTTGTGCACTTGAGCATATCAACTATTCTTATCTTTACACATGGATCTAAAACACACTAAACTAAACTAGGATACCTAAGTCTTTTTGACGATCTTCATCTTCAAGTCGACTCTATCCCAAACGTGATCCACGAGCTAGGCTATGTATGATCTTGATGCTCGGCCCTGGAATCACCATGTGAAGGCTTCCAAACTCTCTTTTTGAAGCAATCACCAACTAATATCTTACTTAATGATCTGAAACTAAAATCACAAGATTATTAGTAAACATAACTACATGAGTTAATCATCATCAAAACTAGAGAGGAAGGCCTCCGGGCCAACAATCTCCCCTTTTTGATGATGACAAAACTCATGGAGTTATATATGCATGGATTAAAGTTAAGCTTCAAAGAAGCTCCCCCTTAACTCATGCATAAACAAATAAACAATAAATATGCAATGAATGACAATGCATAATCATGCATAAACAATAAAAGGTTCTAAATACCAATGAAATGTTCAAAAATAAAACATGCTCTAGATACCAATTAAAATTAAACTAAATTAAACTTAATATATGCAAAAACATAAATATGCATATATAAAACAAAAATCAAACTCAAATGCTCTAGATACCAATTAAAATTAAACTAAATTAAACTTAATATATTCAAAAACATAAATATGCATATATAAAACAAAAATCAAACTCAAAATCTTTCTCCCCCTTTTTGTCAATCATCAACAAAGGGGTAAACAATCAAAACAAAATAAAATTTTCTCACCCTTTTTAATACAAAGAATCAATCATCAATAAAGGGTAAAAGTAAAACTAAATCAATAAATTTTTCTCCCTTTTTTTTGTTCGAAACAATGAATCAATAAAGGGTTAATAAAAATAATATTCCCCCCTTTTTGTCTAAAACAAAACAAAACCAAATAGGGGTGACAATCAATTAAGGTACCAATTGAAAATATGACAAAGAAGCATCTTGATACCAATTGAAAGTAAACATAGATAAATCAATAAATGGTATATGCGATATACATTCATGAAGAGGAAGACGGTAAAGTAACTTCCCTACATATATACATTATATGAAAGAGGGATGACAAGCCCTAATTCACATAATACATATTATGTAATGCATAAGAGGAGATGTGAAGCTCCCCCTACACACGTGTATCACATAAAGAAGAGATTGTCAAGCTCTTCAATACAAGATACACTAAATATGAATCTATATGTAGAAGAGATGTTAAGCTCTCCTTGCATATAGGCAATACAAATCAAAACTTTTGTATTTATCTTTAAACAAAATTTTGATATACCAATTTTTAAAAAACATTCAAATAAACATCTTGATATCAAAAGAGAGTATTTTTCTTTTTAAGTATATAATATCAATTTAAAATTTTTATTTTCTATCATAAAGCAAGGGAGTGGAGATACAAATACCAATTGAAATATGAAAATCGAATTTTCTCCCCCTTTATGAAATACCAAAAAAAATAATGCATAGGCTTGAAATGAGATACCAATTGAAAAGTAATTGAAAACTAATCAATTGAAACAACATTGAAACTCAAGCTTAGCATAAACACAAACATATATATATGTATGAAAAATAGATACCAATTGAAATTGATATTCTTTGAAGTGAAGCATACATACATACAAACATATATGAGTATACAAGAAATGTCAAGATTGATACCAATTGAAAGAATTCAATGATACCAATTGAAACAACAATAAGATCAAATGTATATCTCATATAACTACCACCCAACCATGTTCAAGTTTAAAATGATTTTCAATATAAAGCATACATGAGCATGATCTCCCATCCAACCACCCTTGGATGGTAGGGGTTTTTTTAAAAAATAGATTTGAAAATAAGCTTTATTTGAAAAACTCTACCAAAATGAAGAATACGAACTAGTTAAATGGAAAAACTTGTTAACTAGTACGAAATCCTTCAAGCAAGGAATAAAAACAAAATTATTTTTCATAAATATGAAATTCACAAAATAGTCAACACTCATAATAATTAAGCATAAATATGACTCATGAAAACAAACACATGAGTAAACAATAAATGTGAGTGTACAAGTAAGATGTGAAGATCATAATCACGAAGGATGTTCAATTAAGCTCAATTAATTCCTTGAAACATGAAAATATGAAAATCATCAAAACTTATTTAATCTTCAAGGTATATGTATGTCCTATACAAACTAAAGTATACATACATATCCAAACACAACGAGTCCACAAAGATATATGCATGAAGGCACGTGGCTCAAAAGGATGTATATGTATAAACAATAATTTGGATAAAATGGACATATACATGAAGTTAAACATAAACATATGGAAACATGAAAAACTAAATTTCCATTAAAACAAATTTCATTTCAAGGTATATGTATGATTTGCCAACACAAAAAGTATACATACATATCCTTAAACACAATTGAGTCCATATGTAAAGATTTGCATGAAAGGCAAATGACTCAAGAGGTATACATGTATATCTTAAAGTTTGGCAAAATAGACATATACATGAAATGGAAACACATGATCATAAAACAAATCCAAAAGTAGGAATACAAGTTTAAAATGTATGAATCATCAAAACTAGATTATACTAGCACATCTAATGGGTTCAAATAAGCATTCAAGCTCAAACATATATAGATTTATTTGTGGCCCACTATATGCACAAATATATATACTAGTTCTAATGAAAACTAATATCTAAACATGTAATCAAATCATGAAGCATAAAAACACGATATAAATCATTAAGAGTAGGTATATACTAGTATTAAAAACATGATTATTATGTAAATTCACATGTTATTAGAACTATGATATACATTATAGCTAAACAAAGGTGAGAACACTAAATATGGGTCCATATAAACATGGGTGTCTCAAAGGGCTATACATGCATGTCAATGGTCTAATAATCATGGCATTTTCATAATAATCTAAAAATAATAAAACATGCTAAAAATAATGAATATGAAAGCATGTAAACAATAATAAGGAGTAAGAGACCGTTACCAAAACCTATGAGGCAACTCTCCATATCTCCAAAACATGGTGGTTCTCTCCACCAAACATCCCTTGAAAGTGATGCATCCAATTGATTTTCATGAAGCTCGGAACGCATCCACTTCAAGGTACCGCTACTCTCACGTCATGTGAGAGCCCACACCTATATCAAACACACGAGGGGTGGTCTTTGGTACCCATATCTTATTGGGTCCAAGGGGGTTAGTATCTTCTCTAACCCAAACAAATTTATTTGCTAAATTAGAAACATGTATACGATCATAACAAAATTTAGCAAGGTGGCCCTTACGCCCACAATGTGTACAAGTGTACACATGAGCATACATGTGATGGGTGTGTCCGTGTGGAGCATGCGTATGCCGTGATGGGTGTGCATGCAAAATAGATGGAACTTCTTTCTTTCGAAACAAGGTTTCCAAACGTGTATGACCCACTACACATTAGCTCAAAGTGGAGCCCAAACAATATACGCTCTTCTTAAGCATGAATATGTAATTATCAATTAAAGAAGAGGTGGCACATGCAATAGGTGATCTAGATGGAACTACCCTAGCATGGCAAACATGAGAATCAATCTTATTTTGCAAAAACTCATTTTTCTTTAAACAAACATTTAAATTATTTGAAATAGAAATTATTTTATTTTTCAAAGCAACATTCTCTTTTAAAATAAATCAACTTTTGAAGACAAATTTTCGTTTTTCTTCAAAGTGTTTCACAATCATTTTTAGATTTTAAAATTTATTTTCTTTTAGTGCAAGGTCAAGTTGAGATTTTAATGAATCCCTCTCATTTGCAATCTCCTCTTTCTCTTGCAAAACAATATCAAGTCTAGCAATCAAATTTTTATTTTCATTATTAATGCTTAGACTTTTCTTTTTCAAAATCTTATATTTTTCAATCAATTTTTCACACACAATAGATAGTTCTTCATTCAAAATATGGGCATCAATATAATCATCACATGAAGAACTAGAATCAAAACTATCTAGTTGAGTTTCCGATTGTACCTCAAGGGAGTCATTCCCTTGGACCATGAAGCATTGAGAATCGGATTCTCCACTAGATTCCTCCGGTTGGATTTGCAATTAAAGCTCGGAGGTGGTGGTTGTGGTTGTCAACATATTCCACACTGCAAATGCGGAATCAAAGTTAGAAGCAAGCATAAGATATTCTTTATTTAATGTGCTTCTAATTGCCTCAAGGGCTAATGCATTGGCCCCTATATGATTGCGGTCACTAAGATAACATCTCTTGGTAACGGCAAGGAAAACATGCAATCCTAGGGTTTTTAGGTACATGGACATCCTATACTTCCAAATAACAATGTTGGAAGGGTCAAAACTATGTGGGGTCATGAAGTCCATGATAAACTATATGAGTGTGCAAACAAGCAATGCAAACAATAGATTAGCAAACAAAGGATCTCACTCTTAGGATGTTAAGCCTAAGTATCAGGAGCGTAGGCTCTGATACCAATTGTAAATCACCTAGAGGGGGGTGAATAGGTGATAATGCTAATCTAGAAACTAAAAGCGCTAAATGCGGATGCTTAAAACAAATATTGCAATCACTTAATACAACCAACAAGTGTAGCCGAATTCCCCGTGAAGGGCTCTGGACTAACTCCTCTTGATTCCCCTAGATAAAGGTTGAGGTGCTATATGAAGCTCTTGTGGTTAAGTCCAAGTGAGGCACACACAAACAACCAAGCATATAAGATGAATAGGCAATATGAATATATGCAAGGCACAACACAAGCAAATAGATATGAATGATATGAATGATGTGAATGATGCTTTGCACAAATAAAGAGAGAGAGAGAGAGAGAGTTGGGAGACAATAGATCAAACGCTAACAACAAGATATGTTTCGAGGTTCGAGCCCCTAGCTCTACATCCCCGCCTTCACCACCGTGAAGGATTTCCAATCCACTATCTCCCACCGAGGGAACCTCCACCGAGGAGGATTTGTTACAACAAAGGAAGTACCGAACTCCTCTCTCAAACACCGCCTCACAACCGAGGGGTAGGCCCGTAGCCAAACAACCACAATCACCTCTACCGAAGAGGGATACAAGCCAACAACCAACTCCACCTCAACAAGAGGGAGTAAACACCAATCTCCACCTCTACTAAAGAGGGAGAAAACCAATCACCTCAAATCCACAACCTCAACCTCTACCAAAGAGGGAGCAACCAAATAATGAGGGTTTACAATAGGTGGTCTCTTTCAACCACAAACAATCTCTCCTTTTCCACAAACAAAAAGATCCTAAATAGATTAGGATAGAAGATAGCTCAAGTGTGGAAAACAAGTGTTTTGATCAAAGAAAAACTCTTGGGAAAATACCAAATAGATATGGAAATGAAGAATAATAAACTAGTTTCCCAAAAACCTATTTTCTTTGAAAATAACAAAACACTTAAAAACAAATAAATGAATCTTTTTGGCACTTTAAACTCTTTTGAAAACTTATTTTTAAAACCAGAGAATGGGGAAAAATTAGCTCTAAAAATCTTGGTTAAAACCCCCAAGAAATGGGGTATATATAGGCCAAAACAGAAACTAGCCGTTAGGCTGATCTGGCAGCCTGACAGGCCTAGCGGTTGGCCGGCCGGCCGGCCGCCAACGGTCAGAAAAGTGACCGTTGGGGCAACCCGGTCGACCGCACAGCCGACCACCCAGATACAGAGAGCAGACTCTCTGATCCGGTCGGCCGCTCGGCCGACCGCCCAGATACAGAGAGCAAAGCTCTCTGGTCCGGTCGGCCGCCCGGCCGACCGTCCCTGTGACTGCCAAACGTGCACAAGCCTGTGCACGTCGGTCGACCGCAAGGGTCGACCGGCCTTTGGTGCGGTCGACCCGTGCGGTCGGCCGACCTGGCCTGTCAGCCACAAATCTGGGACAGAAACACATGTTAAAAATATTTCTAAAAATTCTTTTATCTCTTGTAAAAATACCCAAAAATAGTTTTATCTTTTTGCATTGATATGTAAACATGTGATAAATATTTTAGCTCAAATATCAAGCATATGAACCTATTTTTGTTTCTTAGCATTTTTACCAAAAACCAAAACTGTATTTTATCAAACTTTGATTTTTCACTACATGAATAGGATAGTCAAAATAAGTTTGTTTAAAAGTTAAGCATGTATGTATATAGAGCACATCTAATATACATAAAAATAAAGTAAACTTGTTTTGATCAATCTATTCATGAAAACCAATTCCAAAACATAAAACTTGTGTGTGTTGTGCACTTGAGCATATCAACTATTCTTATCTTTACACATGGATCTAAAACACACTAACTAAACTAGGATACCTAAGTCTTCTTGACGATCTTCATCTTCAAGTCGACTCTATCCCAAACATGATCCACGAGCTAGGCTATGTATGATCTTGATGCTCGGCCCTGGAATCACCATGTGAAGGCTTCCAAACTCCTCTTTTTGAAGCAATCACCAACTAATATCTTGCTTAATGATCTGAAACTAAAATCACAAGATTATTAGTAAACATAACTACATGAGTTAATCATCATCAAAACTAGAAAGGAAGGCCTCCGGGCCAACAGAATCAATAAAGGGGTAAACTCAAATCAAATCAATAATAAGAATATATGCGATATATATTCATGAAGAGGAAGACGCTAAGTTAACTTCCCTACATATATGCATTACATGAAGAAAGGATGACAAGCTCTAATTCACATAACACAAAATATGTAATACATAAGAAGAGATGTGAAGCTCCCCTTGCGCACGTGAATCGCATAAAGAAGAGTTGTCAAGCTCCTCAATATAGGATACACTCAACATGAATCTATATGTAGAAGAGATGTTAAGCTCCCCTTGCATATATGCAATATAAATCAAAACATTTTGATATTTCTTATGTAAACAAAATTTTAAATTTTCTCAATAAAACAAATCAAATTTTAAGATACCAATAAAAGTAAATAAGGCATTGATACCAATTGAAAGTAAACAAAATCTTGATACCAATAGTGAATATTTGTCATTTAGAACACATGTTACAAAAAAAAATCAATTTTCACCATAAAGTGTGGGAGTAGAAATCAACGGTAAACAAAATACCAATTGAAAGATAAATACGAATTTTCTCCCCCTTTATGAAATACCAAATAAAACGGTGCATAAGCTTGTATTGAATACCAATTGAAAACTCATTAATAGAAACATGATAGTCATTAAACATTCAAACTTTACATAATCAAAAATTTATGCTCAACAATATAGGGATATAGTAAGCACAAATAAAACATGTATAGGTGTATGAAAAATGAGTACCAATCAAAATAGATGATACCAAATGAAAACATACATACACAAAAATAATTTATGAGATACAAAAATGTCAATATTGATACCAATTGAAAAAGTCCAATGATATCAAATTGAAACAACAATAATATCAAGTGTATATCTCATATTTCTACCACCCAATCATGCTCATGTTTAAGATGATTTTCAATATAAAGCATACATAGGCATGGTCGCCCATCTAACCGCCCGTGGAAGGTAGGGGTTTTCAAAAATGGGTTTGAAAATATTGTATATTTGAAAAACTCTACCAAAACAAAGAATACGAACTAGTTAAATGGAAAAACTTGTAAACTAGTACGAAATCCTTCAAGCAAGGAAAAAAATATTTCATGAAACACATGTAAATCACATGGCACCAAACACTCAAAGTCCATAAAGCCCATATCATGCTCACAAAGTCATGAGAAAATAATAAGTAGGTGAGTGTACAAGGTATATGTGAAAACATATAATCATGAAAATAGACAATAAAGCTCAATATTCCTTAAACAGGAAAATCATAAAAACTCGATTTCTTCAAGGCATATGTATGTCAAGTACAAACTAAGGTATACATACATATCCAAAATATAACGAGTCTACAAATGTATATGCATGAAGGCACGTGGCTCAAAGGATGTATATGTATAATCAATAGTTTAGACAAGATAGACATATACATGAAGTCAATCAAATGATTATAAAAACATATCCAAAATGGGAATATAAGTTTAAGATGCATGAATTATCAAAACTAGACTATACTAGCACATCTAATGGGTACAAATAGGCATTCAAGTACAAACACAGAGAGATTTATTTGTGTCCCACTATATATACAAGTATAAATCCTAGTTTTAATGAAAACTAACACCTAAACATGTAATCAAATCAAGAAGCTTAAACAAGACATAAAACCACATGATAAACATAAACATGATCATTATGTAAATCCACATGCTATTAGAACGATGAAATACATAATAGCTAAACAATGGTGAGAACACAAAAATAATGGTCCATATGAATATGGGTGATCTCAAAAGCTATACATGTATGTCAATGGTCTAATAATCATGGTATTTAACATACTAAACAAAACATAAAGCATCAAAACAACACTGTTGGCCCAAAGGCCCATCACTCTAGTTTTGATGATGATCAACTCATGTAGTTATGTTTACTAATGATCTTGTGTTCAATTAGTGACAGATTTATGATCAAGATTTTAGTAGGTGCATAGCTTCAACAAAGGATTTAAAGTCAAGTTTTGGAGCTTGCACGGTGTTTGGACCAAGTCAAGAAGGCTTCAAGTGAAGACTTCAAGAAGATGAAGACTTGTGTCTAGGTTTGTTTTATAAGATTTTGTTTTAGATGAAATGTAAAGGATAGAATAGTTGGTGGATTGCTCAAGTATACATGTACACACACACTCTTGATAGTTTTGTTTTACAAGAGATTTTCTATTTTAGAAAATACATGTTTGATTTTGGTTAAAGACTATATAAACCATATTTAGAGTTTAATGTCAAAAACATAGATATTTCACCATGTTTGTGTAGTGGATCATATCCATACACACTATGCTTTAAAAGAGTTTAAATATCTTATTTTTGTATTTGGTGATGTTTTGGAAAAACAAGTTTTTGGAAAAATCAATTTGGAAAAATACTGTTTTTGTTTTGAGCCAATTTTTTCAAATTACAAAAATAGTCCAAATTATTTGTAACATGCCTTGTTTTGTGCAAGCATGTTTGTTTATCAAAGTATATTGGTAAAACTATTTTTGTAGATTTTTCAGTATTTTATGGGATTTTAATTGAGCCAAAAGACCAAGTTTTAAATCCCCTTGACTGTGCTGCCTGGCTTCAGCCGGTCGACCGGGCCGGTCGACCGCGCGACGTGCACAGACGTGCATGAGGCTGGCTGGAGAGCCGGTCGACCGGGACGGTCGACCGTCCAGAGAGCTTTGCTCTCTGGAAAGCCTCGGTCGACCGGGACGGTCGACCAGCAGAGAGTCTGCTCTTTATTCCAGAGGTTCGGTCGACCGGGCCGGTCGACCGAAGCCCCAACGGTCGAATTTCTGACCGTTAGCGGTCGACCGGCCGGTCGACCGACAGTTCTGTCAGACCCCCAACGGCTAGTTTTTCTAGCTCTATAAATTGGGACTTTTGGGCATTATTTTTCTCTAAGATTTTTAGTGGACTTTGAGCCAATTTTTCCCACTTCATAAAAGATTTTTCTCCACTAAATTGAGAGCTAATACTTCCAATCAAAAGGGGAGTTTATCAAGAGTGTTTAAAAGTGATTTTCTTGAGTTTTCCTCTACCATCTTTTTCCTTATTTTCTCACACAAACACTTGAGCTATCCATTGCTATATCTACCTATAGGGATTTGTTGTGAGAGGATTTTAGGTGATCAAGAGTTGTGATCACCAAAGTTCATCTTAGCTCTTTGAGGAGGCGGACGTGTGTGTTCGCATTGTTTCGGGTCCTAGTGGGGACTCGGTGTTTCGAGTTCGGGTGCGAACTTATTGTTTGAGGTGCGGTCTCAGCAAGCTAGTGAGCTTGCGGTGTGTACGGACTAGGGAGTCCGAGAGCTTGTAGGTGTTGCGGCACCGAGTGATCCGGTGGGATCGATTATAGTGGAAATCCTTCGTGTGTCGAAGGCAGGGATGTAGAGCAAGTGTGCTCGAACCTTGAAACAAACCCTTGTGTTTGCGATTGCTCTTTTTCTCTCTCCCTTACTTGTTTATATCTTGCATGCTATTATTGCTTTCATCCTTATATGCTTGATATATTTTGTGGTCATATTGTATATACTTGGGTTTGTTTGCTAACACTTGTATTTAACCAAGAGAGCCAACGCGGCACCTCAACCGTTATCTAAGGGAATCTAGAGGAGTTAGTCCAGAGCCCTTCACGGGGAATTCGGCTACACTCTTGTGTTATACGTGGTGTTTAGTTTAAGATTTTTAGTTTAGGTCATAATAGTTTTTAATTCCACATTTGGTGACCATTAGATTAGCCATCACCTATTCACCCCCCCTAGGTGATTTACAATTGGTATCAGAGCCAAGTGCTCTTGATTTAGGTCTTACAACCTAGAGTTAAAGATCCTCATTTTAGGCTAATCACAATATTTGTACACACACCATGGACTTCATGTCACCACCCATGTTTGACATTCTTAACATCCATATATGGAAGGTGAAGATGTCCTTGTACCTCAAGGCCCTAGGCATTCATGTTTATTTTGCCATCACTAAAGATTCATATTGTTCTAATGGCAATAATATTGAGGCTAATGCAAAAGCCCTACATGCTTTAAGATCTACCCTAAATGATGTTTATTTATCTAGGGTTGCTAATCTTGATTCGGCTTTTGTAGTTTGGAACACCATTCTCTCCCTCGGCGAAAATGATCAATACTATGCGGGGAGTGACTCAGATGTTGGAAGCGACACCTCCAACATGTACTATATGGTCCAAGGGGATAACCCCCTTGAGGTAAACACCGAATCCGAGTTAGATGATGAAGACAGTCATATGATGAGCTCACATCTTTTGTCAATAATTACTTGAGAAATATGACATGATTAAGAAAGATAATAAGAAAATGAAAAAGAATTTTGATTGCATGCTAAAAGAAAATGATTCATTTAGAACTAAGGTTGCATGCATGAAAAAAGAAAATGAAATTTTGAAAAATGAAAATGTTTCCTTGTTGTCTAAATTAAATGATCTTTGTGAAGAAACACTATTTTGAAAAATGAAATTGCTTTGGTGAAAAAACAAAAGGAAGTTGCTTTTAATGAAAACACTTCTTTGAAAAGAAAAATTATTGAAAAAGAAAAAGAAAATTTTTCTAAAAAGAATAAGAAAAATGTTTCTTTTTCTAAAAAGAATAAGAAAAATGTTTCTCATTCTCATCATGCTTTACATGCTACCATAAATGAAAATGAGATGAATGTTTTAAAAAATAAAATAAATTATTTGAGCTCAACTTTGAGCACATGTGCATTTAACCATTCTAAATTGGAGTTCTTGTTTTCAAAAAAACAAACTCCACACATTCATGCACATCATCATCATGCATATGCTTATGTTGCACGTCATGGTCACACTCACACACATAAGCATTCTAAGGTGTACACTTGTACACATTGTGGCCGCAAAGGCCATTTAGCAAAGTTTTGTTTTGATAGAATACATCATTTTAATTTTGCTAAAAATAAAAATGTTTGGGTGCCTTATAATGCTAACCCCCAAGGACCCAAAAGAAAATGGGTACCAAAACCCCCACCTTGTGTTTTTGATGTAGGTGAGGGCTCTCACACGACGTGAGAGGGATGGTGCCTTGGTGGTGGATGCACATAGACTTGATGGACACATATTTGATGCATCGCTATCAAGGAGGTTTGGTGGGACAACCACCATGTTTGGAGTTTCGGAACATAGTTCCTAGTTGATAACTATTTCTAAACTCCTAGTTTATTTGCATGCTTATTTCATATGTGACATTTTTTGGCATGTTCATGTTTTGTGCTTCATGTGGTAAATGCTAGTTTAAATGTAGTTTTTATTAAAACTTGTATTTATACATGTACAAATAGTGAGAACAAATTGATTCATATATGTTTGCACTTCATGCTCATTTGTACCCACTATATGTACATATATAGGCTAGTTTTGATGATTCTTTCATTTATACTTGTTTTGCCTATTTTCATATTTTACTTCATATATATGTATTTTGAATTCAAATCTAATAAATATACATGCATACCCGTGAGTCTCTTACCTTCATGCAAATACTTTTAAAGACTCTTTTATGTTTGGGATATGTATGTGAATTGTTAGGATTGGATAAATCATACATATACCTAGAAGTTTATTTTTAAAATTGAAAAATAAATTTTCATTTTGTTTGTTTGATAAAATGATATTTGTGTTTTGAGCTTCATTGATTATTTTCATGGAAAATGCTAAACACTTGATCCTTGTACACTCACACTTTATTTGTTTATTCATGACCTTGTTTCATGATTCTTTTTGAGCTTTATCGATTTTGAGTGTCAACTCTTATATATTTGGTATGATTCATGAAAAACTTATATTTGGTTTCATGTTTTGAAGGATCTTTAACTAGTTTTTTAAAAGTTCTCTTCAACTAGTTAATTATTCTTCATTTGGTAGTGATTTTTAATGCTATACTATTTTCAAATCTATTTTTGAAAACCCCTACCTTCGCTGGGCGGATGGCTGGGCGAGTATGCCTTGTAACCTTTATTGAAAATCCTTTACCTTGTGCATATAAAGGGTGGTAGGTTATGAGTTATATACTTGATTTACATTGCTATTTTCAATTGGTATCATTGGATCTTTTCAATTGGTATCTAAATTGATAATTTTGTATATACTCATATTTTGTTTTCTATATATGTATGCTTCATTATTTTCATAAGATCAATTGCTATTGGTATTCTCTTTCATAGATATATATGATTTTCGTGTGCTTGATTTACAATTGGTTTACATATTTAAAGCACAAAATTAGTTTATGCTAAGCTTAAGTTAAAACTTTATTTTCAATTGATATCTCAATTGACATTTTAATAAAGCTTATGCATCGTTTTTCAATTGATATCAATATGCTTCAATTTCAAATTTGTTATAAATTTTGCAATTGGTAAATTTACAATTGATATCAATATGAATTACCTATTTGAAAAATTCAAATTTGTAATGTTTATTTTACAATTGGTATCTACATGATTTTTTTTTCAATTGGTATCTTAAAAATTTTGTTTCCAAGATATCTCAAAATTTGTTTTATTGAGAAAAATTTAAAATTTTGTTTAAACATTTTTGATGTGTATTTCTTATATGCAAGGAGAGCTTAACATCTCTTCTACATATCGATTCATGATGAGTGTATCTTGTATTGAGGAGCTTGACAACTCTTCTTTATGTGATACACGTGTGTAGGGGGAGCTTCACATTTCCTCTTGTGCATTACATATTATACGTTATGTGAATTAGGGCTTGTCATCCCTCTTTAATGTAATGTATATGTGTAGGAAAATTACTTTACCGTCTTCCTCTTCAAGAATGTATATCGCATATAACCTTTTATTGACTTATTGGTTTACACCCTTATTGGTCTCTTTGTTTATGACAAAAAGGGGAAAAAAATTTGTTGATTGTGTTTTTACCCTTTTGTTGATGATTAACAAAAAGGGGAGAAAGATTTTGGATTTATATGCATGTTTTGTGAAAAAAGATTGTTTATGCATATATGTTTTATGTTTTGCAAATAAGAAAAAAAAATTAATTTATTTTATGCTTGTTAGCATGTTTATCTCCATACATTTGCATACATGTTTATGTGCTTCATTGTCATATTTAATTGTTTATTGTTATGCATGAGTTAAGGGGGAGCTTCCTTGAAGCTTTACTTTAATCCATGCATATATAACTTCATGAGTTTTGTCATCATCAAAAAGGGGGAGATTATTGGCCCAAAGGCCCATCACTCTAGTTTTGATGATGATCAACTCATGTAGTTATGTTTACTAATGATCTTGTGTTTAATTAGTGACAGATTTATGATCAAGATCTTAGTAGGTGCATAGCTTCAACAAAGGATTTAAAGTCAAGTTTTAGAGCTTGCACGGTGTTTGGACCAAGGCTTCAAGTGAAGACTTCAAGAAGATGAAGACTTATGTCTAGGTTTGTTTTATAAGATTTTATTTTTAGATAAAATGTAAAAGATAGAATAGTTGGTGGATTGCTCAAGTATACATATACACACACACACACTCTTGATAGTTTTGTTTTTACAAAAAATTTTCTATTTTAGAAAATACATGTTTGATTTTGGTTAAAGACTATATAAACCATATTTAGAGCTTAATGTCAAAAATATAGATATTTCATCATGTTTGTGTAGTGGATCATATCCATACACACTATGCTTTAAAAGAGTTTAAATATCTTATTTTTGTATTTGGTGATGTTTTGGAAAAATAAGTTTTTGGAAAAATCAATTTGGAAAAATACTGTTTTTGTTTTGAGCAAATTTTTCCAAATTACAAAAATAGTCCAAATTATTTGTAACATGCCTTGATTTTGTGCAAGCGTGTTTGTTTATCAAAGTATATTGGTAAAACTATTTTTGTAGATTTTTCAGTATTTTATGGGATTTTAATTGAGCCAAAAGACCAAGTTTTAAATTCCCTTGACTGTGCCGCCTGGCTTCAGCCGGTCGACCGGGCCGGTCGACCGCGCGACGTGCACAGACGTGCACGAGGCTGGCTGGAGGGCCGGTCGACCGGGACGGTCGACCGTCCAGAGAGCTTTGCTCTCTGGAAAGCCTCGGTCGACAGGGACGGTCGACCGGCAGAGAGTCTGCTCTCTGTTCCAGAGGTTCGGTCGACCGGGCCGGTCAACCGAAGCCCCAACGGTCGAATTTTTGACCGTTGGCGGTCGACCGGCCGGTCGATTGACAGTTCTGTCAGACCCCCAATGGCTAGTTTTTCTAACTCTATAAATTGGGACTTTTGGGCATTGTTTTTCTCTAAGATTTTTAGTGGACTTTGAGCCAGTTTTTCCCACCTCATTAAAGAGTTTTTTCCACTAAATTGAGAGCTAATACTTCCAATCAAAAGGGGAGTTTATCAAGAGTGTTTAAAAGTGATTTTCTTGAGTTTTCCTCCACCATCTCTTTCCTTGTTTTCTCACACAAACACTTGAGCTATCCATTACTATATCTAACCTATAGGGATTTGTTGTGAGAGGAATTTAAGTGATCAAGAGTTGTGATCATCAAAGTTCATCTTAGCTCTTTGAGGAGGCGGACATGTGTGTTCGCATTGTTTCGGGTCCTAGTGGGGACTCGGTGTTTCGAGTTCGGGTGCGAACTTGTTATTTGAGGTGCGGCCTCGGCAAGCTAGTGAGCTTGCGGTGTGTACGGACTAGGGAGTCCGAGATCTTGTAGGTGTTGCAGCACCGAGTGATCCGGTGGGATCGATTATAGTGGAAATCTTTCGTGTGTCGAAGGCGGGGATGTAGAGCAAGTGTGCTCGAACCTCGAAACAAATCCCTTGTGTTTGCGATTGCTCTTTCTCTCTCTCCCTTACTTGTTTATATCTTGCATGCTATTATTACTTTCATCCTTATATGCTTGATATATTGTGTGCTCATATTGTATATACTTGGGTTTGTTTGCTAACACTTGTATTTAACTAAGAGAGCCAACGCGGCACCTCAACCCTTATCTAGGGGAATCTAGAGGAGTTAGTCCAGAGCCCTTCACGGGGAATTCGGCTACACTCTTGTGTTATACGTGGTGTTTAGTTTAAGATTTTTAGTTTAGGTCATAATAGTTTTTAATTCCACATTTAGTGACCATTAGATAGCCATCACCTATTCACCCCCCTCTAGGTGATTTACAAACACATCACAAACATCCATATGATCATTATGTATATGCATGTGCATTAAATTTAGGACATACATATTAGTTAAAAACAAAGTGTATACACATAGATATAGATCCGTATTAAACATGGGTGTCTCAAATAACTAAACATGTATATCACTAATCTAATGAACATAGCATAGGCATAGTGAACAATAAACAAGACATGCTATAAACGATGAACATGAAAAGCATGCAAATATAAATGGGAGTTAGAGATCGATACCAAAACCGATGAAGGCACCTCTCTAGTTCTCCAAACCAAGGTGGTCCTCCCACCAAACTTCCCTTGAAAGTGATGCATCCAAATAGTCCACATGAAGCTCGGAACGCATTCACTCCAAGGCACCATCACTCTCACGTCATGTGAGAGCCCACACCTACATCAAATATAATAGGGGTGATTTTTGGTACCCATATCTTTTTGGGTCCATGGGGGTTAGTACCTTTCCTAACCCAAACAAATTTATTTGCTAAATTAGAATCATTTATACGATCATAACAAAATTTAGCAAGGTGGCCCTTACGTCCACAATGTGTACAAGTGTACACATGAGCATACATAGTGTGATGGGTGTGTACGTGAGGAGCATGTGTATGCCGTGGAGGATGTACATGCAAAGATGGAACTTGTTTCTTTCGAAACAAAGATTCCAAACGTGTATGGCTAGAAACACAATGGCTCAAAGTGGAGCCCAAATAATCTACACTCTTCTTAAGCATGGATATATCATTTTCAATTAAAGAAGAAGTGTGGCATGCAATAGGTGAACTAGGTGAAACTACCCTAGCATGGCAAACATGTGAATCTATATTATTTTTCAAAGATACATTTTTCTTTAAACAAAATTCTAAATCCTTAGAAATAGAAGCAATTTTCATTTTTAAAGAATCATTTTCTTTTAAAACAAAATTAACTTTGAAGACAAGTTTTCATTTTTCTTCAAAATTATTTCACAATCATTTTAGATTTTAAAACTTCATTTTATTTTAGGGCAAGTTCAAGCTTAGATTTCAATGAATCCCTCTAATAGGAAATCTCCTCTTTCTCTTGCAAAACCAAATCAATTTTTGAAAGCAAATCTTTATTTTCATTGTTAAGTCCTAGACTTTTCTTTTCCAAAAGATTATATTTTTCAATAATTTTTCACACACAATGGTTAGTTCTTCATTCAAGGCATTCGCGTCAACATATTCATTAGAAGAACTAGCACTATCATCACAATCTAGTTGAGATTCCGATTGTACCTCAAGGGAGTCATTCTCTTGGACCATGAAGCATTGTGGCTCGGATTCTCCACAAGATTCCTCCTCCGGTTGAATTGGCAATTGAAGCTTGGAGGTGGTCAACTTGTTCCACACTGCAAAGGCGGAATCATAGTTAGAAATAAGCATAAGATAATCTTTGATAAGCGTACTTCTAATAGCCTCAAGGGCAAGTGTATTGGCCCCTATATGATTGCGGTTACCAAGATAGCATTTCTTGGTAGCGGCAAGGAAAACATGCAAGCCTAGGGTTTTCAAATACATGGACATCTTAAATTTCTATGTGTCAATGTTGGAAACATCAAACATGGGAGGTGACAAGCAATCCATGAGTGTGTGCAAACAAATATACGTGCAAATGCAAATGAAGATTAGCAAACCAAGATCTCACTCTTAGGTGGTTAAACCAATATCAGGAGCGTAGGCTCTGATACCAATTGAAAATCACTTAGAAGGGGGGGTGAATAGGTGATAAGGCTAATCTAAAAACTAAATGCGGAATTACAAAACTAATTTGCAACAACACTTAGTGAAACCAACGAGTGTAGCCGAATTCCCTGTGAAGGGCTCTGGACTAACTCCTCTTGATTTCTCTGAATAAGAGTTGAGGTGCTATATGAAGCTCTCGTGGTTAAGCACAAGTGAGGCACACAAGCAAGCACAACCAAGCATATAGGAATAAGCTATATGAATCAATGCAAGGCACAACACAAGCATATAAGATATGACAATATGAATGATGCTATGCACAAATAAAGAGAGAGAGAGTTTAGAGACAATGGATCAAACACAAACAACAAGATGTGTTTCGAGGTTCAAGCACCGAGCTCTACGTCCTCGCCATCACCAAGAAGGATTTCTAATCCACTAACTTGTCCACCTAGGACTCCCACAGAGGGAACCTCCACCAAGGATTTTGGGCAAATACAACCGGGAGTACCGAACTCCTCTCTCAACCAATACAACCTCCACCGAGGCAATACAAATACAATCCACCTCTACCGAAGAGGGATACAAAACCAAACCCAACTCCACCTCACCAAGAGGGAGTAAATCACAACCTCAACCTCTACCAAAGAGGGAGCACCCCACAATCCAAATCCACCTCTACCAAAGAGGGATATCCACAAAGAAAAGGGGTTTACAACTTGGTGGTATATCTCAACCACAAACAACTTCCTTTTTCCACAAAACAAGTGATCCTATAGAGAGGATAGAATGATAGCTCAAGTGTGGAAAACAAGGTGTTTTGGAAATCAAATAACAAAGAAAAATCCTTGGGAAAACACTTGCAATATGATAGAAATGAAGATCTAAAGCAATATCCCAAAAACTTATTTTCTTTGAATTTTCCAAACCTTGAAAAATAATATAAAGATGAAATCTTTAAGCTTTAAAAACTCTTTTGAATCTTGTATAAAACACTAGGGAAACTGAAAATTTTTCTCTTGTAAAAACCTTGGCAAAAACCCAAACAAATGGGGCTTAAATAGCCTCCAACAAAAAACTAGCCGTTGGGACTGTTTGTCAGTCCTGGCGGCTGGTGGTCGACTGCCCGGTCGACCGCCAACGGTCAAAAATTCGACCGTTGGAAGCCAGCGGTCGACCGTCAAAAAACAGAGAGCAAAGCTCTTTGGCCGGTCGACCGCCCGGTCGACCGGCCCAGGAACCTGGCCAACGTGCACAGGTCTGTGAACGTCGGTCGACCGACTCTGGGTCTGGTCGACCGGTCCGGTCGACCGCCAGAGCCTGGCAGGCTGGGTTCTGGGTCAGAAAATTGAGTTAAAAATTATTCTAAAAATTCTCATAAATCTTCTAAAAATCCACAAAAATAGTTTCTAACTTTATATATGATATATAAACATGCGATAAAAATTTCAACACAAATATCAAACATTTTAAACCCTTTTGTGTTATGGAAAAATTATCGAAAATAAAAAACTGTATGTTTTCCAAACTTTGATTTTTCAAGTAAACTTTGTCCAAAACATATCCAAATACAAAAACATGATACTTAAACATTTTAAAGCATGTTGCATATGGACATAGGTCCAATATACATGAACTATACATATCATTGTTTTGACTTTAATTTCAAATTATGTTTTGTTAAAATACCAAAACTCTAAAGCACATGAATAGATATGTCAAACTAAGTTTATTTAAGATATGAAGCATGTATGTATATAGAACATATCTAATATACATTTAAATCATTTAAACTTATTTGATCTATCTATTCATGAAAACCAATATCGGTTAAACCAAAACTGAAAAACCAATATCCAAAATATGAAACGTGTGTGTGTTGTGAACTTGAGTATATCACACTATCTAATCTTTACACATGGATCTAAAAACAAATTAAAAACTATGGTACCGATGTCTTCTTGATGAACTCCGTCTTCAAGTCGACTCGATCCAAAACTCCATGATCCACCGAGCTAGACTCTAACGAGTGCTATGTATGATCTTGATGCTCGGGCTCTTGAATCATCATGTGAAAGGCTTCAAAACTCCTTTGTTGAAGCTAATCACCAACTAACATCTTGGTTAATGATCTGAAACTAAACATCACAAGATTATTAGTAAACATAACTATATGAGTTAATCATCATCAAAACTAGAGTGGAAGGCCTCTGGGCCACATAACTTATTGCCTGTATACATGGGTCATTTGAGAAGGAGAGTAATCAAGTTTTTAAACAAGTTTTATTCAAGTTTTTGTGATCTAATTTTAAAGAAAAATCAAGTTCTTAATTCTCAAGTTTTTCAATCAAAGTTCTTTCAATTCTCAATCATTCTCTGAAGTCTTCAACTCTTAAAGATTACTATCTTTCACTGAATTTTCTCTCACAAACTTCTTTAAGTTTTATTTCTCCACTCAAAACCCTAAAAATTATAAAGAGAGAGTCTGTAACTTTTGTGGTTGCTAAGAGCTTGTTAGCCGCAATTGGCTTAATGCTACCTCTTGTGTAGAGTATTGAGAGTTGAATTTATGTACTCTGGGTTTTGTGCAGACCTTGTAATCGTGGTACTTTTGTGGTGATCCTTAGTGGATAGTAACAATCTTTCACGCGGTAAAGGCGGGGATGTAGAGCGAGTTGCTTGAACCTCGAAACAAACAATTTGTTTTTACGATTGCCTTGTCGCTCATTCTTACTTCTATTTTATTGTGTTCATTCTTACTTTATTCATTCTTACTATTATCTTGCACTTGTGTTGCTTCTAGTATGATTGTGAACTTTCGGTTTTCCTCATCTAAGTAAGGACGCAATTTGTGTGCCTCAACTCTTATCTAGAGGAATTAAGAAGAGAAGTTCTAGAGCCCTTTATAGGAATTTCGCCTTCAAACTTTTTTTTAAGTAAACCGCTTGTCTTGTTTGTTTTAATTAGTTGCATTTTGCATTAGATAGTTTTATCATATATTCACCATCTCTAGGTGATTTTCATTACTACAACCATTTATATTATTGTAGAATTTAAGATAAGGAGGAAAAATGAATTTTAAGAGGAAAATTTTCTTTTGGGAGATTTCATTTTAGCCACCTATGTTAAACCGTAATTAGGGAAAAACTCATTAATTCGCTTTAGCCACGTCCTTGTTTAGAGAAAGTGCGCGCGTGGTGAAAAAGACTTAAATTTCTCCTCCTGTAATTTTAAGCTGAGGACTCCGACTATGATCGCAGTTCTCACTTGCGTTATTTTTAGTCTTCATTAGGACTGCGATTATGATCACAATCCTTACCAAAAAATGTCATGTTTTGAGTCTTTATAGGATGAGATCATGATCGCAGTTTTAAAAAGTGCCATATTTCTAATATTGTCCCAAAGAACAATCACTATAGTTTTGATGATGATTAACTCATATAGTTATAATACTAATGATCTTGTGATGTTTAACTTACAGGCTTAATAAAGATCATAATTTGTGTTTGCTTCGACAAAAGGTTCAAAGTCAAAATTTGAAGTTAATTAGTGTTAATTCAAGAGTTCAAACATAAACACATCATGAACTCATAAAGGAGTCAAGCTCATATAAATCAAGTTTGGATTAAGTCAAGATAAAAAAAAGATCAGAAAGAAGAGACATGTTGTTTGTAAAAGAGTGTATAAGTGTTTAGAAGTTTTATAAAGTTTAGATTTAATTGCTCAAGTTTACATGCACACACAAAAGATTTTGATATTGGTTTAATGGAGTTTCACTTTAGATTTCATCAAAAGTGAGTTTTGTGGTTTAGTTTTTTCAATAGTTTGATTTAGAAACAAAATGAGCTTTATATAATTTATATCTCAAAAATGAGTTTTTATTATTTGGAATAGGTATTGGATTCTATCCATACATATTAGAGCTCAATTTGATAAAATAAACTTATTTTGACTAGTTATAAATTTAGTTTTATCAAAAGATTATTTTATGAGAAAAATTCTCTAAAATAAGTTTTCATTATTTTATATGTGCATTGGAATTTAGCCACACACATTTGTACTTTAATAGAGTTTGAGAAACTTATATTTTATACAGTTTTGATATAACTTGTTCAAGCTTAAAGTTTAGTTTTTGAAAAAATAATTTTAAATATAGTTATGTTTTCAAAATTGTATTTAATATCTCAAAAAAAAGTTCACATGTTTGAAATATGTATTGATTTTTTTTATCACATATTTGTGCTCATATGTATTTAGTAGAACTTATTTATGTGAAATTTATAGAGATTTATTTGAATTTTTAAAGAGTTTATTTTAAAATATTTTAATAGTTTTATATTAAAAATATGTTCAAATCTCAAAAAGTTAATTATTTAAATATATGTTGATTTTTATTCACACATATTATTGATTATTTTTGGGATTTTTATAGAATTTAATTTGTATTTTAAAGGGTTTTTTAAATATAATTTAAATTCATTTCAAAATAAAAATAAATACTTATTGGGTTGGACCGGTTGACCAGCCGGTCGACTGAATATGTCACAACCACTCGTTATGGGCTCTGCCGATCGGGCTCGGTCGATCGAATAGGTTTGCCAGAGAGCAAAGCTCTCTAGCAGGCCCAGTAGGGACAACGACTAGTTTCTAGCTGTTGGGTCAACAAAAATGATAATATTTTTTATTTTATTTTTTTGTTTGTTTTTGTTATTTGTGGATTCTATAAATAGAGCTTGGGTTTAGTATTTTGGCAAGATGTTTTTACAAGTTTTAACAAGCTAAAATTTCCTCCCTCTCAAGAATTTCAACATTAGTTTTTAAGAGAAAAATTTTCTATCTTTGAGAAGTTTTTGAGAGGAATATTTTTTAGCCTTTAGACAAGTTTTTGAGATAAATTGAAGAGAGTTTTAAAACAAGCTTTAGAGCATCAACTTTCATCTTTTAGAGAGTTTCAGTGTTTTTTTTGAGCTATTCAATTCTAATCTCAAGTTTTCTCTCATTCACTCTTGGGCAAATCAATTCTATATCTATTTTATACAATTTTTTTATTTATGAAAGTTTGTTTTATGATCAAGAGTCTTTATAATTAGTTGTTCTTCATTGTGTTAAGATTGGTTAGAGGTTACTGCCTTGAGCGAGCTTAAGGGTTCGTGGTTGTGGTTCTTATGGGAACGAGTGAGAGACTTGTGGGTTCGAAAGTTCTTGAGGAAACTTGTAGGTGTTTCAGTACCAAGTGATCTTATGAGATCGGATTTTAATGAAAATCCTTCATTGCGGTGAAGGCGGGGACGTAGAGCAAGTTGCTTAAACCTCGAAACAAATCTCCCGTATTTGCAATTACTCTCCTCTCTCTCAACTAACTCTTATTTATATCTTGCATACTCATTATATTTGTGTTTATTTATTACATGTTGATATTACTTGTACTTAATTATCATATTCACTTTATAGTGTTTAGTTTAGAATTATTTAGTTAAGTTTTAATTTTCACGTTTAATTACCGCATCTCATATTCACCCCCTCTAGATGATTACATCTAAATCTTTATTGAACTGCGATTATGATCGTCGTCTTCCTTATTAGAACTGCGATCATGATCACCGTCCTCACAAGAATTTCTTATTTTGAGTCTTTATTAGGACTGTGACCATCATCATAGTCCTTACAAAAACACAATTTTTCATCCTATATTGGGAGTGCAACAATGATTGTAGTTCTCAAAAAATGTCCTAATTTTCAATTAATAAAAGGACTGCAACATAATCACTGTCTTCTAATAAAAGTCTGTGATCATAGTTGCAGTCCTTACAGAGGACTGTGATCATGAGTCGCAATCCTCATCGGTAATGCCATCATCAGTAGACCCCGTTCACCGAGATCGAATGATCCCCAATGCTTTCCGGATCTAAATACCACATCAATGGCAAACACAAATAAAACTTATCGTGAGCACGAACAAACAACATCTGCAAAAGGTCGATCTTAAAAAAATTGTTCACCGCGAATTACTATATGTCGTGATCAAGATTGAGGGAGAGCAATATCGGGGGCGATGGGGAAGGGTAAAAGAGAAAATGAAAATATATAAAGAAGCAGTGGCCGGGAGGAATCAATTTATGCTGCATGGATGAGGATGTAACAAATAAAAATAAGGGGTTGTCTTTTTTTTCCCCCTAATTATCAAGGAAAATATGTGGATATAGCGAATTTTTCCTTTTCTTTTTTCTCTATGATGAATTCTTACTGAATATTAGATTTTAGAGAGAGACGTGGAAGCGGAGGAACAGAAAGAGCAAGAAGTAATGGGTTGTAGGGTTAAGTTAGGAAGGGGTTCAGTCATATAAATGAGGCGATTAAGTCATAGTTTTTTTAAAAAAATTGCATGTTAAAAGATTGAAAAAGAATATTCTGTTATTTTTTCCCCTTAAGAGTGATACACGATCGGTAGATTTTTAAGATCCAAAAGGTTTATAAGTAGATTAGAAATATAATGATCTGAAGTATCTTATTACATAAAAATATTTTTATAGGTTATATATTAGAACACCCATAAGAGTGCAAGGGAGATCGAAGAAAACATGGATGGTGGTAATACGACAAGATATAAAAGCTAAATGTCTTAATGAAGACATATTGCTTGATAGGAGTAGAGAAAGTTGATCCATGTGCCCGATCTGATATAATTCTCTTTTGGTTCATGTAACCTACCCCAAATACTTGAAACAAATGACTTAATTATTGTCGTTGTTGTAGTAGTAGTATTATTAGAGCACCCATTAGAAAAAGAAAAAAAAATCATCCACAAGAAAGTGAGTATGAGGCACTTGATTCAAGTTTTAAAATGTATAGGTTTGATGTGAAACTCAAATTTATGGGCTCACGAGAAGCCAATCAATTATTTGGAAACTGCAGAAATATATGCCACACTGGTGATAATTAAGACGCGGCATTGAAATCTCGGACTAGACGTGCCACACATATAAATAATATAGATATACAGGGAGACTCACGTGAGACTAAAGTTTTTTTTCACTCAAATACAATTATATGATATCTGAATGTAATCTCAAATACAATCTTATAATATTTGAATGTAATATTCACTCCGTTAAAATTTGAGTGGGAAAAATCAGCATTGAATCCTTTCAGATTGACGCAAGTCTCAGTATGTGTGTCTGGTGTGAGTATCAATCTTATCATTCTCAACTACTCCCCTTATCTCTGCATTGATGATGCAAATACAAGTGAGACACCAATTTAATGGATTGAGTAGGAATGGATGGTATTGACCCCTCACCAACTCAGCCTCCAATCAATAAGAAACTATAACATCGTGATCCAAATTCTATCTCTATGCTAAGGATAAAGTTTGGATAGTGACCCAAGAAGATCTTTCTATGTTGTAAAGATTATTACAAGTAAATGTCCATGCATGCATAATTACTTACTATATGATTTAGAATTATGCTAGTATTAATTAATAAATTAATACGTGCACCCACTTCATGAAATATATGTATTAATGGATGTATTTAGTCCAATATGTATGCATTCTTAACCCTTTGCTGTGGGTCATTTCTATGGAAATTTATTCACGTACCAAAATTATGAAAATGAATAAAAGAAATCTCAGAAAAACTAACGCAAACACAGAGATTTACATGAAAAATCTGAAAGGAAAAAATTACGGAGAGAGAGAGATCTCACTATGATAATGGTGATTACATTAGTGCTTCTCTGGAGAGTTAGGATTTCTGGGCTCCATTGGTCACCCTTATCCACATTGGAAAGGATCAACTATTTATACAAGTAGTGTCTGTTGGATAAAGCTGTAAAGTCTCACTCTGTTTAAATATTTAACCGCTTATCTCAAAGATGGTTGGGCCAAATATCTTAATTTTAATTGGTTGAATAAATGTTCATCCTTATCTGGGAGTCTGTGTCCAGCTGTAGATGTGGTTAATCAATTTTCGAGCTGTAACTGCTGAGTTCAAATGGAGATTTGGCTTAGAGATAGAGATACGTGTAATCGAAATTTATCTCTTCCTTCTAACTGCCTGAGCCGCTTGTAGTTTGAATTGAATGAGATTACTCCTCAGAGGTTCTGGAAGCGGCTATGTGTCGCGTGCTTATTTGATGCTGGATGAACACGTGGTATGATCTTGAGAGGGTCAGAAATTGACTACTATAGATGCCCTCTCTGCTTCCCTCTCTTTGGAGGAGGTCGAAAACTTTTCCTCAGGAGTTATGGGTTCCTGGGAACTTCGAGAGAGGGGAGCAGACTTCTTGGATCTGGACTTGAATTAATTGTTATCGCTTAAGTTGTTGTCCTGTAGCAGCGTGTCTTTAGAGGTTGGCCGGGTTTTATATGCGTGTCACTCTGCGATCATGTCGGTCAATTAACCATTACTTTTCTAAGAGTCGCGGCGTTTGAGGAGGGCACGACGTACCAATGTGAGAATTCAGATCCAAACTATCTCCACACGTGTATGCTGTGGATCAGGTGGCTCTTCGTCTTCTTGGGAATTAGAACTCTAAATGATAGATCCTTTCCCTTTATAAATAGGGCAGACTTTCAAAGGGAGGCCAATGCTGCTTCTTGAAATTTTCTTACTTCTAATATTTTGCATAGTTTTGTGGGAAGATGTCACCTTCCTTCTTTGTCCGGTAGAGGAAGGAGAGGGAAAGGATAGAGATGGTTGTTGCACTCCTGATGCTCAGAAGCTCGTTTGTCGAGGGGTTTCGCTTTTTGTGATGTGCCCATCAAGAAGCTTTGGTTTTGCGACGAGACCTGACTGTCAAGAAGGACAGGGAATGTTCTAGCTTTTGCTTGGTTTGCCCATATGGCCTCTCACTAGATCAGGCCGGGCAGCGATTGGGGCTCAATGTCCTTTTCCTTCCTTGCGGAGATCAGGAGCAGGGAGCGTAGGCATACTTGATGATGGTTTTGATCCCTGGAATGGGCCATCTGCACTCCAATTCAGTGTCCCTGTCTTGCCTGCCACCGCACCTGAGTTCATCTTCAGAGTTATGGTCTTGACATCGGTATCCTCTATTCTCTCAGAAAATTGAGCCGTGTAAAAATTCTTATTGATTGTAAAGAAGATTCCAACAGATCAAAATCAGGTTATAAAAGAGAGGAGGGTTTGAGCGGATCTCCTCTTTATTTAAGACTGGGTTCTTCACGTGTCGTTGAAGAGTGAATCTTATTCTTCATTGACCGGCTGACAAAAATCTTCTCTTGAATCATCTTGAGGATTCTCTCGAAGAGATTGAAATAACTCCATTTGAATGCAACAAGCGTTGGAATTCTCCTTTTAAAAAAGGAATTCTCTTTCTCTATAAATAGAGCTATTTCTAGGAGATTCCTAGATAGATTGTCCTCTAGAATCCCTCCATATTGAAGATTAACTCCTCACAATATGTGAGTGTTAATTGACCCAGTAATGTGAGTTACAGCAGAACCCAGGTCTCGCATTAGACGCGGACCTTACTTTGTTAGACACAGAGCTCACAAGCTTTTCAGGTTGCGTCTGAGTGGGAACGTAGAGCTCACAGGCTCGCGTTTGATGCAAAGCGCAGAGCTATTCAAGCTCACGTTTGATGATCAGTGCGAGTGTCACGTCTACCCTTTAAACGTGACCCTTACGCTTCCTTTATGATGACATCCGTGTTTGGGTTGAGATCCCATTTTCACGGCTGATTTAAGATTTGTGTCTTAGTTGGGAGTGACCCTCGCATTTAATGAGGACCGCGTCCAAGGCTTTGTCCTCAGTGATTTTTAAATCGCCTACAGAACCCCCTCCAATGTTTTCGAACCCCGTAGTTGACTGGGTAGAATTTTGAAATAGTTTGAAATTTATTTTAATTTGGGCTTTCGTGATTGCACGGGCAATCTTTTGAAGTAAGTAGAGCTTGATCTTATCTGGATTGTGGCCTTCGTGAGTGTATTGTTGAACTGTTTGAAGCCTCCAGAGTGATTTTTGTAAGTGTTTAGATACATAGCATAGAACTTATCTGAGCTCTGATTTGATTATTAGCATACTGTTGAACTGGTAAAGTTGTTGATTGCCTTTGTCAGTATACTATTGAACTGATGACAGAAGCAGGGACATACTCCTATGTTGGTAAGAGAGAACGTGTCTCATTGATGAAGATGGGAGTGTCACTTTTGAAAAACACCTAGAGGGGGGTGAATAGGTGTAAGTGCTAATCTAAGAAACTTAATGCAAACTAAGTGCGCTAAATGCGGAAGCTAATGCAAATTATGCACAAACTAATACAATACAACAAGTGTAGCCGAATTCCCCTTGCGAGGCTCTGGACTAACTCCCCTTGATTCCCCTTGAAATGGGTTGAGGCGCTATGTGAAGCTCTTGTTGGATGAGTACAAGTTAGGCACACACACACAAGCAATCCAAGCAATAAGAAATATGTGCACACACAATCAAGCCAAGCAATCAAGGATAAATTACAATATGAAAGATGCAAGGCAACACAAGCAAGGTATATAATATGAATGCTATGAAAGTATGATGCTTGTATGAAATGATGCTTTGCACAAATGTAAAGAGAGAGTTAGAGAGACAATGGATCAAACGCAAACACCAAGATTTGTTTCGAGGTTCGAGCACCTTGCTCTACATCCCCGCCTACACCACCGTGTAGGATTTCCACTATCTCAACTCCCACCGAGGGAACCTCTACCAAAGAGGATTTCTTACAACTCTAGGAGTACCAACTCCTCTCTCAAACAACAACCTCCTCACAACCGAGGGGTTAGGCCCGTAGCCAATACAACAACCAATCCACACACCTCTACCGAAAAGGCTCACAACCAAACTCCACCTCTACCGAAGAGGCTCACAACCAATACCACTCCGATCACCTCTACCGAAGAGGGATACAACAAATGAAGGAGGGTTTACAACAAGTGGTTCAAAACCACAAACTCTCTTTTTCTTTCTTTTTCCACAAAACAAAGATCCTAATAGTTTAGGATAGAAGATATAGCTCAAGTGTGGAATCAAAGTGTTTTTGGAAACAAGCAACAAAGAAAAACTACTTGGGAAATCTCTTGTATATGATAGAAAATGAATACCAAATCAAAATCCCAAAACCTAGTTTTCTTTGATTTTCCAAAAACCCAAAACAAATAAAGATGAGAAGTTTTAAAGCCCAAAACTCTTTTTAAACTCTTTTAAACACCTCAGAAAACTGAAATTTTTTCCTCTTAAAAAACTTGGCTAAAATCCCAAAGAGATGGGGTTTATATAGCCCCTATACAAAACTAGCCGTTAGGCTGAGCTGGCAGTCTGACAGACTGCCGGTCGACCGGTCCGTCGACCACCAACGGTCAGAATTATGACCGTTGGGCAACTGCGGTCGACCGGCCCGGTCGACCGAGAAAACCCGAGAGCAGAGCTCTCAACTCGGTCGACCGTCCCGGTCGACCGTGTCTGTGCCTAACAGACGTGCACGTCGGTCAACCGCAACGGTCGACCGGCCCTTGGTGCGGTCGACCGTCACGGTCGACCGACCAGCCTGTCAGCACAAAACAAGGTCAGAAAATTTTGGAAAAATATTTTATAAAAACCTTTTATCATTTCTGAAAATTCTATAAAACTTGTTTTATCATTTTATGTTAAAACATAAACATGTGATAAAAATTTCAAGACAATATAACAACATATCAATTCATTTTTGTGTCTTGCAAATTTTATCAAAAAACAAAACTTGTATTTTTATCAAACTTGATTTTTCCAAAACATGAATAGGATAGTCAAAATAAGTTTGTCTAGCAAGTTTAAAGCATGTATGTATATCTAGAACATATCTAATATACATAGGTATAAAGTAAACTTGTTTTGATCTATTATTCATGAAAACCAAAAACCAAATCATGAACGTGTGTGTTTTGTGTTCACTTGAGCATATCAACTAAACTAAGCTTTACAAATATGGATCTAAAACACAAACTCTAAACTAGATACTTAAGTCTTCTTGTCGATCTTCTATCTTCAAGTAGACTCGGTCCAAACTCCGTGATTCTCCAAGTGCAAAGGTATGATCTTTAAGCTTTGGCACCGGAATCATCATGAATAGCTTCTAATCATCTTGTTGAAGCTAATCACCAACCTAATATCCTGTTAATGATCTGAAACTTAGAAACACAAGAATATTAGTAAACATAACTACATGAGTTGATCATCATCAAAACTAGAGTGGAAGGCCATTGGGCCAACAATCTCCCCCTTTTTGATGATGACAAAACTCATGGAGTTATATATGCATGGATTAAAGATAAGCTTCAAGGAAGCTCCCCCTTAACTCATGCATAGGGATAAACAATAAATATATGCAATGAATGTTAAACATGAACATGCATATGCATAAACAATAAATGGTTCTAGATATCAAATGGAATATTCAAAACAAAATAAGCTCTAGATACCAATTACAAAGCAAACTCTATAAATCAATTAAACTTAATATTCTTGAGATTAAAACATATATATGCATAAACATAAGCATGCATATAAAACACAAATACTTCTCCCCCTTTTTGTCAATCATCAACAAAGGGGTAAACAATCAAAACCATAGATAAAATGAGGGGTAAAAATCTTTCTCCCCCTTTTTGTCAATCAAAACAATGCAAACAATGTTCTCCCCCTTTTTTTGTCTAAAACAAAAACAAGGTCAATAAGGGGTGACCATAAACAACATGATATCAATAGATAAATATGACAATGAAGTATCTTGATACCAATAAATAAGGATCAATATATGTTATATGCTATATACATTCATGAAAAGGAAGACGCTAAGTTAGCTTCCCTACACATATGCATTACATGAAGAAAGGATGACAAGCCCCAATTCACATAAACATATTATGTAATGCATAAGAGGAGATGTGAAGCTCCCCTACACACGTATATCATATAAAGAAGAGTTGTCAAGCTCCTCAATTTATAATATACTCAACATGAATCTATATGTAAGAGAGATGTTAAGCTCTCCTTGCATATAGGAAATACAAATCAAAACTTTGAATATATTCTTTAAACAACATATGAGATACCAATTGTAATTAAATATAAATCTTGAATTCCTAAAACATGAATCTTGATACTAAAAGTATTCAAAATTTGTTATGTTTAACCAATTGAAAAGATTTTACATAGAAACATTGATACCAATTGTAAGAATTGTTCATTTTAAAACATATAAACAAATTTGATGTTGATATCATATGTTTAAAATAACAACTTTTAATCATAAAGTGTGGGAGTACAAATACCAATTGAAATACAAAATCAAATTTTCTCCCCCTTTATGAAATACAAACTAAAGTCATGCATAGTCTTGATAACAATTTAAAAGTAATCAATTTAAACAAAATTGAAACTCAAGCACTAGCATAAACACAAACATATATATGTATGAAAAATAGATACCAATAGAAATTGATATACTTGGAATTTAAAGCATACATACATACAAAACATATATGAGTATACAAGAAGATCAAAATGATACCAATTGAAAGAGTTCAATGATACCAATTGACATAACAATAAGTTCAAGTGTATACATCATATTCTCTACCACCCAATCATAATTCAAGTTTTAAAGATTTTCAATTTAGGGCATACATGAACATGATCTCCCATCCTACCGCCCTTGGAAGGTAGGGGTTTTCAAAGATAGATTTGAAAATGTAGTTTTGTTTGAAAATCACTACCAAAATGAAGAACACCGCAACTAGTTAAATGGAAACTTGTTAACTAGCACGAAATCCTTCAAGCAAGGAATAAAACAAATTGAAATTCACATGATAATCATCACTCTAACCAATAAAGCATAACTCATGAGAAACAAAACATGAGCAATAGATATGAGTGTACAAATAATATGTGAAGATCATAATCATGAAAAAATTTCATTAAGCTCAATTATTCCTTAAAACATAATTCCATCAAAAAACATGAAAATCATATAAAACTCCTTATTTAATCTTCAAGGCATATGTATGTTTAATACAAGCTAAAATATACATACATATCCAAAACTCAACGAGTCCACTAAATGAATATTCATGAAGGCACGTGGCTCAAAAAGATGTATATGTATAAGATTAGTTTGAACTAGATGGACATATACATGAAGTTAAACATAAATACATGAAACATGAAAAACTAAATTTTCATCACAACAAATTTCATTTCAAGGTATATGTATGAAATTTCAAACATGAAGTATACATACATATCCCTAAACACAATTGAGTCCAAATATAGATTTGCATGAAAGGCAAATGACTCAAGGGTATACATGTATATCTTAAAGTTTGGCAATACAAACATATACATGAAGTGAAACACACAATCATAAAACAAATACAAAAATGGAATACAAGTTTGAAATGTATGAATCATCAAAACTAGACTATACTAGCACATCTAATGGGTTCAAATAAGCAATCAAGCTCAACATATATAGATTTATTTGTAGCCCACTCTATGTACAAGTATATAACTAGTCTTAATGAAAACAAACATCTAAACATATATTCAAAACATGAAGCATCAAAACAAATATAAAAGTCATCATGATAAAACTAAAACATGATTACTATGTAAATTCACATGTATTAGATTCATGATGTACATTATAGCTTAAACAAAGTGAGAACACTAAATATGGGTTCATATAAGCATATGTGTCTCAAATACTATACATGTATGTCAAGGATCTAATAAACATGGAATGAACATACTAATCCATAGACATCAAAAACATGCTATAAACATTAAAACATGGAAGCATGTAAACAATAAATGGGAGTAAAGGATTGTTACCAAAACTGAAGAAGCAACTCTCCTTGTCTCCAAAACATGGTGGTCATCTCCACCAAATCTTTCCTTGAAAGTGATGCATCCAATTTGATTTCCATGAAGTCCGGACGCATCCACTCCAAGGTGCTATCACTCTCACGTCATATGAGAGCCAACACCTACATCAAAAATAATAGGAGGGGTGGTCTTTGGTACCCATACCTTCTTGTTGGGTCCATGGGGGTTAGTCTCATTTCTAACCCAAACAAAATTCTTTGCTAAATTAGGAGTATGTAATCTATCATAACAAAATTTAGCAAGATGGCCTTTTCGGCCACAATGTGTACATGTGTACACATGAGCATACATAGGGTGATGGTGTGTCCGTGAGGAGCATGTGTATGCCGTGGAGGGTGTGCATGCATAAAAGTTGGAACTTGTTTCTTTCGAATCAAGGTTTCCAATCGTGAGTGGTTCAAGGCACATTGGCTCATAGTGGAGCCCAAACAATCTACTCTCTTCTTAAGCATACAAATATCATCATTAATCTTAGAAGAAGAGGTACATGCATTAGGTAGTCTAGATGATGAGGCTACACTAGCATGGCAAACATGAGCATCAATCTTTTTATGCAAAACCTCATTTTTCTTCAAACAAGCTTTTTATTCATTTGAAATGGAAATAATTTTATTTTTAAATCAACATTCTCTTTTATAACAAAATCTACTTTTGAAGACAAATTTTCATTTTTCTTCAAAAGATTTTCACAATCATTTTTAGATTTTAAAACTTTATTTTCCTTAAGTGCAGTTCTAATTGAGATCTCAATGAATCCCTTTCATTATAGACCTCAACCTTCTCTTGCAAAATAATATCAAGTCTATTGTAAACACTTATTTTCTTTTCAATTCCTAGACTTTTCTTTTTCAAAATCTTATATTTTTCTATAAGTTTTTCACAAACAATTGAAAGTTCTTCATTTATAGCATGGACATCAATATGATCATTTGAAGAACTAGAACAATCATCACTATCATAGTGGGGTTCCGAATGTACCTCAAGGGAGTCATTCCCTTGGACCATGAAGCATTGAGAATCGGATTCTCCACTAAATTCCTCCGGTTGATTTGGCACTTGAAGCTTGGAGGTGGTGGTTGTTGTCAATTTGTTCCACACTGCAAAGGCAGAATCAAAGTTAGAAACACATAAGAGATAATCTTTAGGAAGAGTGCTTCTAATGGCCTTTAGGGCTTATGCATTGGCCCCTATATGATTACCATCACCAAGATAACATCTCTTGGTGGCGGCAAGGAAGACATGCAAACCTAGGGTCTTTAGGTACATGGACATCCTATACTTCCAAACATCAACGTTGGAAGGGTCAAAGCTAGGAGGGGCCATGAAGTCCATGGTAAACTATATATGAATGTGCAAACAAACAAATGCAAATGAGATTAGCAAGCAAATGGATCACTCCTAGGATGTTAAGCCTAAGTATCAGGAGCACTAGCTCTGATACCAATTGAAAACACCTAGAGGGGGGTGAATAGGTGTAAGTGCTAATCTAAGAAACTTAATGCAAACTAAGTGCGCTAAATGCGGAAGCTAATGCAAATTATGCACAAACTAATACAATACAACAAGTGTAGCTGAATTCCCCTTGCGAGGCTCTGGACTAACTCCCCTTGATTCCCCTTGAAATGGGTTGAGGCGCTATGTGAAGCTCTTGTTGGATGAGTACAAGTTAGGCACACACACACAAGCAATCCAAGCAATAAGAAATATGTGCACACACAATCAAGCCAAGCATCAAGGATAAATTACAATATGAAAGATGCAAGGCAACACAAGCAATGTATATAATATGAATGCTATGAAAGTATGATGCTTGTATGAATGATGCTTTGCACAAATGTAAAGAGAGAGAGTTAGAGAGACAATGGATCAAAACGCAAACACCAAGATTTGTTTCGAGGTTCGAGCACCTTGCTCTACATCCCCGCCTACACCACCGTGTAGGATTTCCACTATCTCAACTCCCACCGAGGGAACCTCTACCAAAGAGGATTTCTTACAACTCTAGGAGTACCAAACTCCTCTCTCAAACAACAACCTCCTCACAACCGAGGGGTTAGGCCCGTAGCCATACAACAACCAATCCACACACCTCTACCGAAAAGGCTCACAACCAAACTCCACCTCTACCGAAGAGGCTCACAACCAATACCACTCCGATCACCTCTACCGAAGAGGGATACAACAAATGAAGGAGGGTTTACAACAAGTGGTTCAAAACCACAAACTCTCTTTTTCTTTCTTTTTCCACAAAACAAGATCCTAATAGTTTAGGATAGAAGATATAGCTCAAGTGTGGAATCAAAGTGTTTTTGGAAACAAGCAACAAAGAAAAACTACTTGGGAAATCTCTTGTATATGATAGAAAATGAAATACCAAATCAAAATCCCAAAACCTAGTTTTCTTTGATTTTCCAAAACCCAAAACAAATAAAGATGAGAAGTTTTAAAGCCCAAAAACTCTTTTTAAACTCTTTTAAACACCTCAGAAAACTGAAATTTTTCCTCTTAAAAAACTTGGCTAAAATCCCCAAAGAGATGGGGTTTATATAGCCCCTATACAAAACTAGCCGTTAGGCTGAGCTGGCAGTCTGACAGACTGCCGGTCGACCGGTTCCGGTCGACCGCCAACGGTCAGAATTATGACCGTTGGGCAACTGCGGTCGACCGGCCCGGTCGACCGAGAAAACCCGAGAGCAGAGCTCTCAACTCGGTCGACCGTCCCGGTCGACCGTGTCTGTGCCTAACAGACGTGCACGTCGGTCGACCGCAACGGTCGACCGACCAGCCTGTCAGCACAAAACAAGGTCAGAAAATTTTGGAAAAATATTTTATAAAAACCTTTTATCATTTCTGAAAATTCCATAAAACTTGTTTTATCATTTTATGTTAAAACATAAACATGTGATAAAAATTTCAAGACAATATAACAACATATCAATTCATTTTTGTGTCTTGCAAATTTTATCAAAAAACAAAACTTGTATTTTTATCAAACTTGATTTTTCCAAAACATGAATAGGATAGTCAAAATAAGTTTGTCTAGCAAGTTTAAAGCATGTATGTATATCTAGAACATATCTAATATACATAGGTATAAAGTAAACTTGTTTTGATGTATTATTCATGAAACCAAAAACCAAATCATGAAACGTGTGTGTTTTGTGTTCACTTGAGCATATCAACTAAACTAAGCTTTACAAATATGGATCTAAAATACAAACTCTAAACTAGATACCTAAGTCTTCTTTTCGATCTTCTATCTTCAAGTAGACTCGGTCCAAACTCCGTGATTCTCCAAGTGCAAAGGTATGATCTTTAAGCTTTTGGCACCGGAATCATCATGAATAGCTTCTAATCATCTTGTTGAAGCTAATCACCAACCTAATATCCTGTTAATGATCTGAAACTTAGAAACACAAGATATTAGTAAACATAACTACATGAGTTGATCATCATCAAAACTAGAGTGGAAGGCCATTGGGCCAACAACTTTGTCTTCATTTGAGCGCAGACCTCAATGAAAACGCGACCCTCATTTGAAGTTGAAACGCGAACCGCACTTGATCTCAGGATGCGACTTTCATTTGAAATGCAACCCTCTTTTGAAGTTGAAATGCAACCTTCACTTGATCTTGGGATGCGACTTTCATTTGAAACGTGGCCCTCATGAAATGTGGAGGTCGCGATGGATGCTTTTTGACGCGAGTGTCGCATTAAATGCGTCAGAAACGCAAGTGTCGCATTGGACGTGTGTCTACCTCAGATTGAGCTCGAGATACACACCGCGTATCTCGGCCATTGAAGGGCCCATAAAAAGACCAGTGGTCTTTTCAACAGTCATCATTTGACTGTCTTCTTCAAGAACAAACTTTGCGTCTGGAGTTTTACAAAGCTTGTAAGCTTTCTTAAGAACCCAAAGAATTTTAAACTTTTTCAAATCTTTTCCAAGATTTCCACCATTGGAATGGCCCCAAAAGGCAAGCATCTTGCTGCTTCTTCAGGCGCCGCTGCAACGCCGACCACAGTGGGTGGTTCTCCTTCTCAGGAGGCCCCCATTTCTGGGGAGTAAAAAATGGCTTTTGCCATTACTAAGAACACGAAGAGCTTCGTCACTTTGAAGTTCAAAAACTTCTTTTGAACTTGAACAGTCAATGCAGGGCTCACAGAACTGCATTTGATTTATACATGCGACCCTCGCATTGATGAGAAGAATACGAATTTGATGATCTTCACGTTTCTATCTTGCTAGCGTGCCTTCACACCTATGAACTGAATACTCGCCTGACGAGCTCCATGTTTTGAGTCTTCTGGACGCGGGTTTCATTCATTTTGAAACTCACGTTCTGAATCTCAATACTTAGAAAATTTCTAAGTCTTGAAGATTGAAGCTCAAAGCAGGCTTCATTTAGCTTCGTATTTCAGTTCTTAGACGCAAATCTCATGTGTTGAGACCTGTGTTTGGGCTTCAACACTTAGCCAATTTTTCACTGTTTCAGGATTTTGACTATTGTTTTCTCCTTTCTGCAGTAGGGTATTCAATAAATTCCTTGACCACGAGGAACCACTTCGGTCACATTGGCGGTGCTGACCCTAATGTTCTCTTCAGCCTACGGAAGACAGCCCCCGTGTTCACTGGGGCGAATGACAAGCGACAAGCCTGTTTGATCAAGGGTTCTGTTTTCACTTTGCGAGGGCTCATCTTGGGAGATTTGAGTCTGTGAACCGGCGTTTACTCAGGAAATTAATATTCCTTTCCGGGGATGCCATTAATGAAAATGAGGAGGTTTTGTTCTAACACTATAAGTGGCTTCATCAAATCAAAGAGCGTCGCTTCTTTATTCCTAACATGGAACAGATGTTTCCATTGTCATACTTACAGTCCATGTCTCTCTGCCGGTACATGGACTGGGACTTGGTCAAAGCACAGTCAAGTGTTGCGATTGGGAGGATATCTAATCATGTAGCTTTCCTGTCGGCCATAGTAGGGAGATCCTCGAGCTACTCCTAGGCTCGATGAAGAAGGAGTTTCCAACAGGCAAAATTTCTAAGCAAGCTACAACCTTTATCAGCCGGTTCATGGAGGTGAAGGGCGAATTCCCCAGGCTTACTTTTGGATGCCAAGATGGGTGCACTCGACAAAAACCTCTTTGTGGGCAAAAATGGTCTGCTTCATCCTCAAAGAATTGGAGGAGTCACTGCTCCAGTGTGGGTTGTATCAAACTTTTAGGGCCGTGTGTTATGAGATCACTCCAAGTTAATTTATAACTTTTTCGCAATGCTCGAGAAATATAATACAGACACCTGCACATTTTTTTACCTTGGTAGGACAAATGAGATTTGCTCTGCATGAGATGTTTGAAGTTTTAGGGCTATTCATGAGGACCTGCCATACGAAGAGTACATTCCTGGCACTGAAGAACTGCTCAAATTGAAGAAGATGTTCCTCAAGTGTATGAGGCCTGCTAGGAGGTCCTGTGTCATTTTTACATTTGTGCTCAGGCAACCAGGTGGAGGTCTTGGGGAGTCAAGAAGATATCGTATAGGCTAACTATCTCTTTCAAGATTTGGGAGAGAAATCAGGCTTAGTAACTCAGCTGGCGGCTAGCCGATACTGAGATTGCGGAGAGGATTTCTGAATCGGTGACCTCGAATACAACGGAGTTGAATGAAGACACCTTCAAGTCGGACACTGTTTTTGATAGCTTCCACCACCAGGAAAAGACTCCCATCTCGGATAGGGCCTTACTGGCGGGGTTTTTGATATTATGGCTGAAGTGGTATGTTGTACCCACACTGTCTCATGAGGTTATTATCGCCGACATAGTTTATCCGGCCATCCTTCTTACTTATAGTTAGTTTCTCGGTCTGCTCCCTACTATAATAGGTTGTCTTCAGAGTGGGGTTTGAGTGTTGTGTCTGATAGGTAGTCAAAAGTGCATATTTATCATCACATTTACCATCATATTTCCCTATTTATTATTTTATTAAGCATTGCTACTAATGTTTTATTGTTTAATGTTGTACAGGCCTTGAGTAATTAAAGAATAAAGAAATAAAGCACAAGTGAAGCCCAAAAGCCCAAAAATCCCACAAAGCCCACATGCATAATTTATTTTAGCAATTTAAAAGCTTCTATCTTATCTAACCTAATCAAAACTTGGATTTTAAATTATTAATTTAAAATCTAGGGGAGGAAGAGGAAGGATAAAATAGAATTCCTAATTGCTAAAGAGGAGGAGGAAAAGGATAAGATGGATTCTCATCCTAAAATAGAGAGGGACTTCTACTTAAACTTGGTTGCTTGTATACAAAGATAAAGATAAGGGGAAAAGATAAAGATAAAGGAAACAAATCCTTTTCAAATTCAGATTTTTGATAACTTACTTATCAAGTTATCCCAAGTTCTCAAGATAGAGGGTCTGAATGCCGAATCCAGAAGGAGACGCCTAAATGGACGGACCAGAGGAGGCCACGCAAGACAGCGCGTGGCCATTGGCCACGCTATTGCCACGGAAACGCGGCTATAGCCGCGTTCCCACGGCCGTTAAGATGAATCTGGCAACGTGATTTCATAGGAGAGTTGTACGGGGACTCTAAGTCTTATATCTTCTATAAATACCCTTGCAGAGCAATAGAGAGGCGCCATCTCAGAGCTGAGACTTAGGGTTTTCTTTTGATATTTTCCTCTTTTCAAATTTTCTTGTATTTTTCATTTTTGTTATTTGAAGAAGAAGATTGTTGAAGAAGTAGAGGAGCTTTGTAATTGGTCAGTGACATCCAATAAAAAGGTTCTTCATTCTTTTTATTTATTGCAATTCAATTCAGTTTTCTGCTTAGATTATTTATTTTTCTTCTTTTCGTTTTCATGCAACTTTTCTTATTCAAAATAAAAATTGAAAATAAAAATAAAAATATGAATAACTAATTAAATCTATAGTTTGCTAATCTCTCGATCAACCCTAGTTAAAAGATGAACTGATTGACATCTATGCTTGTTAAGAACCCTAGGATTAAAATTGGCATTCTTGAAGATGAATCAATGATTTAGTTTAACTAATTTATGTTGCACTTTTAAATGATCATTCATGGTTCATATTTAAATACTTTGATAGCATAATTTTAAGTAGATTTTTCTTATGCTATTCTTTGAAATTAAGATGAACTATAGTTTAATTTTTATTAGTGCAAAGTAATTAGGGTTTATAATATCTTTATTCATCTTACTTGATTCTCAATCAAAATCCTTGGGAAAGTAATTCTTCATTCAATATGATTTTCACTCTTTGAGATTAATACTTTGGGTTGTGGTAGATGATTGGTAACTATAATTCTTTTGCTTAATTAAATCTAATCAATATCTCTTTTTCTTTTCCATGCGAATTATAGAGAAGATCATTCCGAAAAGCTTCCATTGCATCCTTCCTTGTGGATCGACCCGTCTAGCCCTTGCTGCGCGGTTACCTTGAAATGAGATTAAGATTTTCTAAACTCTTTCTTTACTAATTTCCCGTTTCAATCAAAATTTTAGCATCGTTGCCGGGAGGGAACGGTACGATATTCTCAAAAACTAATTCTTGTTTTTCTTCTTTCTGTTCGCAGGATCTTAGAACAGGAACTATAGCTGCAGCTAAGGACATACAGCTACTCTGTGCCTTTGCCCTAAATGGCAGAGCAACAGAGCCTACTATCTAGCCGCGCAAACGCGGCAAACGCTGCTTTTCTGCGTCAGTAGTAGTTCACTACTGACTGAATTTTTGCAGGTTGCTGCAAATTACAAAGTCCTCTTTACTGCTTTAAGTATTATTTCTCTGTGATCATCCTGCATACTGCTAATTAATTAACAGTAACCTATTAGTTGACTAATTAAAAAAATTTAGACTCTTACATCATAGGCACGTGTCTATTTAAATTTTCTTAATTCCTGTTGAAGAGTGCTGGAGACAAGGTATGTTTGCATTACATATAAACTAAGAAGCACCCTTGGTTGATTTACTGCTTTTGAGTGAATACTTGTCTATTGCTTTACACGTGCACTAAATTACTTTAAAGGCATAACCCATAAATAACATAAGGTGAAAATTTCATCACCCTTCCTTGGCTCACAAATCATCTCCGTTGCACTCACAACCCTAACCCTAATTAAAAATTGACTAGACGTTGACCTTAGGTTAACTCAGACTCATTAGGAGATTGGTTGAAGGAGGAAGTTGTTCGAAATTAACTCTCTCCAATTCGGTGACTAGGAAGGAGATTAAGGGCTGAAAGCCTGAAGATTGGTGGTTACTTAATTAAGGAACGTCTTTGATGGATAACCTCCCACCGATCTTGCCACCTACCTGGCTGTTAACTTGTGGTTAAGATATATACCTCCTAAAGACAGTCTAAAGTTAGGAGTCATCTAGGTCCAGGCTTACCCTAGATTAGGATTTTCTTTAATTTTTGCTTATTTTTTCTCTTTCTTGATTGATTGGGTGAACTTGTTTGTTAACTGTGCATGTCAGCTTGGTCGAGAGACCCATTCACATTTAGACTAATTAGGAACAGTTCACCACCCGAACAAAAACCCGATTTACACATGGCACAACCACCATCATTGCAAGATAGGTTCTATCCTATTAGGACCCTCTTCCATCTTGCATTCAGTTGGCCGATGATGATGTTGACCAATTTGAGCTAAAGCCACAATACATCAATACTCTTCCCAAATTTCATGTATTTGAATCCGAGGATGCATACTTCTTCATAAGGGAATTTGAAGAAGTATGTCTAATGATGAAAATACCCAAATTAGGAGTAGATGCCATTAAATTACGGTTTGTCCCATTCTCTTTGAAAGACTTAGCAAAGAAATGGCTCTACAGTCTAAAGGCCGTTCCATATCCTCATGGGTTAATTTTGTCAAAGCCTTCTTAAAGAAGTTCTATCCCGTTCATAAGACTACACCAATTAGAAAAAACATCTTGTAGTTTAAGCAAACAGCCAATGAACCTTTTTGGAAGTATTTCGAACGTTTTAAGGACCTCCTTGTCCAATGCCTCACCATGGGATAGAGAAATAGTGACTTTGCCAAGCTCTTTATGATGGATTAGAATATTAAACAAAACCTTATTAAAATCCATGTGCCAAGGAGGATTTTTGAAAAAGAACGAAGACGAAGGATGGTTATTATATGAAGATTTGGCTGATAAGACCACCAATGGGAACCAACTCTGGAAAAATTTAGGACTAATGACCCTAGCTCTTCTAAAGGAGGTGTCTGATTGGTCGCTAATATTGCATATTTAATATCATATGTCCATACTTATTATAGAATAAAATCCTGCATTGTCCTAATTAATTGTTTGATTTATTTGCAGGCCCAATCTTTAAGGAGTTGAAGAGAATGAGCCCAAAGCCCACCAAAATTCTGAATTAAATCAGAATTAATTCGCACTCACTAAATCAGGGCAAAATCAAGAGGTTGAAACCGGTTGAGAAGAATCCTCTCAGGATCGATCGGTTAAAGCCAAGAATCCAAGGCCATTTCGTCAGAATCCTGAACCCAAACGAAGAAACAAACTGAAGATAAAGGCAGAAGAAACTCCCGGAGAAACCCACCACAGGGTGTGGCCATCTGGCCACACCCTGGCCGTGGAAACGCGGCCCAAGCCGTGTTTCTGCGGCTTTGTTGGGGAGTTAGGGGGAGCGTTTGCTCCCCCGACCTCCCCGGGATCCTGGTTGTTGGGTTTATGCATATAAAAGGCCTGTACTTGCGCTGAAAATGGGACGCCAATGCAAAGTTAGGATTTTAGACTAGTTTTTCCATTTTGTAGTTTAGTTTTTACTTTTATGTAACTTGTATGTAGCTTAGGATAGAAGAAGATTCATGTAAGTAAGAGAGAGAGGCATATGTTGAGAGTGACACTGATGTACCCTCCTCCTTTCTTTCATTGTCTCAAGCAATAAAGGTAAACTTTTATTTATTTTCGTTTCTTTACTTTCCTTTTCTTTTGTTGTGCTTTCCTCTTCCTCTTTCTACTTTACCTTGGTTGTATTTGTTGAGTCTTAAGTGAATTCCAAAGCAAGTATAACTAAGCTACGTGAGAGCCAGCGATAGTTCATAAAGACGTTCTCCTCTTCCAAGCTCCGCATCACTTCGTTCTTGAAATGCTTGACGATATAATGTGCACGGGGACTGAGCTCGAGTTTATGATCTATGCGTTGAACGTCTCCGAAGCAAAAAGGTAGAACTTGCAAAAGGTTTCCAAGTAAGTCATCAATCAACCTAGGTAAGTATTTCTTCACTTTTCTTTCTTTCTTTTCTTTTATTTCTTTAGTATAGATCACCACCTCCTCTAACTCTTTTTTCTCCACTTCATTGTACATAGTCGCTTTTTATTGTTTTCTGATTTTCCACCTTCTTCATCTTTCATTTTCTTCTAACATAACATAATTATTTTTTCATTTTCACTTCTTAAAAACAGAGAAGAACTATCGTTTTGTTTTCTTAACGATTTCAATAAAGAACCGTAAAGCTTCCATCGCAAACCCTCCTTGTGGATCACGACCCGCATAGCCACTTGCTATAGCGGAAGAATTGAGCACTTGCACATCTCCTTTCTTAAGTTCTGAAATTTCGTATTTTGTGTGCAGGTTTAGCCTCAATCAAATTTTGGCGCCATTACCAGGGAGGGTAACATGTTTTTTTATTGAATCTGAATTTTTTTTTTGAAAATTTTTTAGAACTAAACGAAGTTTCTTCTCTGTTGCAGGTTACAGGGCAATAAAAGCAGGAAATTAATATTGCAGTGACATACAAGTGGCCTTGGGCCTCTGCTCTAGAAAGCAGAGACAAAAGGCCCTCTGAATTGTCGCGTTTCCACGGCAAAAGCTGCGGATCCGCGGCAAGGAGGAGTTGACTACTAACAGGTTTTTGCAGGACTGCTTGCTTTGCAAATTCTAGTTCTCTGCAATTCTTTATTTCCTATATTCCATCACATAAGCCTGCTAAATAATCAACAGTAAAACGTTTGTTGCAAAAGTTAAAAAAATTGATTAGACGTTTGCATTTTAGGCACGTGTCTTTTCAATTCATTTATTTTTACTGTTGAAGAGTGCTGGAGCAAGGTACGTATGCATTGCATTTAGCATAGGACTCACTTCTTGGTTGATTTATATCGTTTTGAGTGAATCTTACATATCTTGTACACTTGCACTAATTGATTTTAAGGGCACCAACCCAATAACAAGATAAGGTGGGGATTTAATCACCCTTCCTTTGCCCAAAATTAGAATCCAAGCACTCACTAACCAAAGCCTAACTTAAAATGAGTAGACGTTGGCCCTAGGGACATCTCGGACTCAATTAGGGGATTATCCTAAGGGGGAAAGGTGTTGGAACTTGACTCTTGCCAAATCAGTGTCTAGGAAAGGGATTAAGGGCCAAAAGCCCGAAGATTGGGTTATTTAATTAAGGAACGTCTTTGACGGAAAATCTCCCACCAATCTTGCCCTGACCTGGCTGATTAGCTTGTGGTCAAAGTCTACATTAGACCTCCTGTGGACAGTCTAACCAGTTAGGAGTCGTCTAGGTCTAGGTCTACCCTAACTTAGGTTAGAATTTTTTCTTTCTTGTTTGTTTATTTGTTTGCTTTTCTATCTTTTTTGTGTGTATTCTATTGTGTGATATGGCTTATAATAATAATTTTTTCAACTTTAATAATAATCCATATTACACACCGAGTTCATTTTCGGATATTACCAACCCGGCATATCATGACTTTAACCAACCTAGTGTGCCGGATTGGTCTTATCCGAATCAATATAACCTATGTCCCCCATCTAATAACTATAATGTCCATAATAATTTCAACTCTTCACCGAGTCAGTGGGGATTCACCTCCCCCGAGTATAATTATCAACCAACTTATCCTTCTTCTCCACCTAGTCCACAATATTTTCAAGAGTCATACTCAGTTCTACCCGTCCAAAATAGGAAACCATCAATTTTGAAAATGAGTATGCGTGAGTCCAAACACAAATCCCAAAATCTAATGGACTCACAATTTCACTACCACTTCCAAGACAACTCTTCATCTTTTCATCAAAACAATGAACCCATCAATTATGAAAAGATGCTTGAAGCCATGACTCATGCTCAAATGCTAGAAATCGTGACATAGATATGATGGTCGAATCTCTACGTTCTCACCGTTTGACCAGTTCTGATGTCACTAACCATCCTGTTAGAGTCGAAGAGTCATGTAGTCTTGGAAATCAAGATTCTATTTCAGAACAACCACTTGAACTTGCCCAAACTCTAAATTTTGAAAAAGATATTGACAGTTTAGCAAGTTTTCCTTTTCCTGAAATAGAACTTGAAAATGAATATGATCCTGAACCCCAACTTAGTGATTCAATTCTACTTCCTGGTTCAATTATGACTCCGGTATCTTCACCTGATTTTTAATCTTTTTCCTGAGTCAACATTGAATCCTGTGCCAATTCATCATGAAATTGAATCACCCATTCTTGAGGATCATATTGAACTTGACCAATTATACAATTTTGAAAATCCTATTGACAAATTGGCAAGTTTTCAATTTTTTGATATTGAACTCAATGAGATATGTGACCTAGATTCTCAAATCTGTGATCCAGTTCAACTTTCTGAATCAATATTGACTCCTGTTGTTTTACCAAACTTTAGTAATATTTTAGAGTCAGTTTTGATTCCTCCACCTATCATTCCTGAACTGGAATCACCTACATTAAGTCACATTCCATTGTTAGAAAATACATGTGGACTAGAGTTTCAACTTCTTGACTTGGACCCGCTTCTTGAACCAATTTCGACTCCTGAACCTTTACTTGATTTAAGTCACCTTCCCGAGTCGGTATTAGTTCCTGTCCTTCCTGAGTGCAAGTCAACCGTTCTATCATTTCATACTCCATTCTGGGACGAGCTGGTTGACAAATTTGACTCCGAAATTAGTTATGGAATATGGAAATTAGATGGGGTTAAATTTTTAATAAAATTCTTCATGGATTTATCTTTTTAATGGGTTATATTAAAGATATTTCTGGTGGGTTCCTCCGAGACCCAAGAAAAGTTGATTGGGCCGCGTTTCGTGGACCATCAGACCACCACCGAACCACCACCTTAAGGTAACACTTTCCTTCCCTGTCGTCTTTTTCATGCATCTATGCATTAATTCATACATTGAGGACAATGCATGAGATAGGTGTGGGGGAGGGTCTAACATAACTTTTCTTTTTCTTTAAAAAAAAATTAACATTTTTCTTTACTTTTAAAAACTTTTTGAAAAATAGAAATAATATTTTGACTTATTTTTGTAAGAATTAAGTTAATTTTAAGGAATAGGAAATCCAAATTAGAATTTCTTATACTTGGTCAAAATAGACTATTTGTTTGATTTTAAGGGTTAGGAAGATAATTTATCAAAGTAATTTAGTCTTGATCTTTACCTTGATGAAGTATGCACACCTCATACACTTACACACTTAGGGTTCAAAAACAAAGATTCTTATGCCTTATAAAAAATATATATATAAAAAATAAATAAACAAATCTAATTATTGATTAGCTAGGTGCTTTGGCCTAAGCAAGCCTTAGTATTTATGCGAAAGATAATTAGATAAGTTTGAAAAAAAAATAAAAAGAAAAAAAAGAGAACAAATCTAATTATTGATTAGCTAGGTGCTTTGGCCTAAGCAAGCCTTAGTATTTATGCGAAAGATGATTAGATAAGTTTGAAAAGAAAAATCCTCTGATTAAGCTGGGTATTTGTGCCTAATAAAGCATAAGTATTCACGCCTAAAAGAGGTTCATATAATAAAATCCTTAGTTTTGTGGCCTTGTTTGCTCGAGTCCTTAAGTCCTTGGGGTGTTTTCTCACCTGGTGCCCTAAGACCGTTTGGTTTGGGAGTCATCGACTAGAGGCTCGTTACATGGGCAGATTAGAAAGCCTAATAAAACTAAGGAATAATACCACAAATATATATATATATATGTATATATATATATATATATCTATGTATATATATATGTATATATATGTATAAATAAATAAGGCATAAGAGTTAGAGTTAATGAACCCTTAGTCAAAATTTTCACAATCACAAGGTGCATATGACTTAGGGTAAAGTAATAGACTAGATGAGAAGTACAATTTGACTCCTTACTTTGATTGATAACAAATTTTTGAATAGAGACTAAGTTTAGGAATGAAAAATTCGGTTTTCCTATAACTTATAGATTGCTTAGATCTTACAATCATATTTCAAATATATTTCTCTTTCAAAATGCTTTTCGAAAATACTAACTCTTTGTTCCCCTTTCTTTATGGATTTTGTGGGTGTAATCCGCTGAAAACCCTCACGAGACAAAACTCGTCCTCTAGGGGAAACCTAGAGGTTTAACGGCTTGTTGCACATGCTCAGTGCAATCGCGTGACCTGCGAAAGTGGTCTAATAATCCTTAGTATAGTTTAGTTGTTTTGCTCGAGGACGAGCAAAAGATAGGTATGGGGGTGTGATTGGTCGCTAATATTGCATATTTAATATCATATGTCCATACTTATTATAGAATAAAGCCTGCATTGTCCTAATTAATTGTTTGATTTATTTGCAGGCCCAATCTTTAAGGAGTTGAAGAGAAATGAGCCCAAAGCCCACCAAAATTCTGAATTAAATCAGAATTAATTCGCAACAAGTAAATCAGGGCAAAATCAAGAGGTGGAAAACCGGTTGAGAAGAATCCTCTCAGAATCGATCGGTTAAAGCCAAGAATCCAAGGCCATTTCATCAGAATTCGGGACTCAAACTGACAAACCAACTCCAGATATAGTCAGAAGGCCAAACCAGCGCGACCCACAAACAGGGTGTGGCCACCTGGCCACACCCTGGCCGTGGAAACGCGGCAATAGCCGCGTTTTCGCGGCAATCTTGGGGAGTTAGGGGAGCGTTTGCTCCCCCGATCTCCCCGGGATCCTGGTTGTTGGGTTTATGCCTATAAAAGGTCTGTACTTGCGCTGAAAATTGGACGCCATGCAGAGTTAGGATTTTAGACTAGTTTTTCCATTTTGTAGTTTAGTTTTTACTTTTATGTAACTTGTATGTAGCTTACGGTAGAAGAAGATTCATGTAAGTAAGAGAGAGAGGCATATGTTGAGAGTGACACCGATGTACCCTCCTCCTTTTTTTCATTGTCTCAAGCAATAAAGGTAAACTTTTATTTATGTTCGTTTCATTACTTTCCTTTTCTTTTGTTTTGCTTTCCTCTTCCTGTTTCTACTTTACCTTGGTTGTGTTTGTTGAGTTTACGAGTGAAATCCAAAGCAAGTATAACTAAGCTACGTGAGAGCCAGCGATAGTTCATGAAGACGTTCTCCTCTTCCAAGATCCGCATCACTTCGTTCTTGCTAGGCTTGACGATATAATGTGCACGGGGACTGAGCTCGAGCTTATGATCTATGCGTTGAACGCCTTCGAAGCAAAGGTAGAACTTGCACAGGTTTCCAAGTAAGTCATCACCAAACTAGGTAAGTAATTCTTAACTTTCTTTCTTTCTTTTATCGCTATAGTATAGATCGCCAACACAATTTCTTTCACCACTTCTTCCCAATCGTTTTCATTCTTTTTTCCAAATCATTTGTACATAGACGCTTTCGCCGTTTTCTGATTTGTCCACCTTCTTCATCTTTCATTTTCTTCTTAACTTTAACTATAACTTTCTTTTTCATTTTTATAACTTTAAAACAGAGAAGAACTTTCGCTTATTTTTATAACGATTTCAATAAAACTGTGAATGCTTCTATCGCAAAACCCTCCTTGTGGATCACGACCCGCATAGCCACTTGCTATAGCGGAAGAATTGAGCACTTGCACATCTTCTTTCTTAAGTTCAATAATTCCGTATTTTTTTTGTGCAGGTTGTACCTCAATCTTTCTTTCTTGTTTGTTTATTTGTTTGCTTTTCTTTCTTTTTTGTGTGTATTCCATTATGTGATATGGCTTATAATAATAATTTTTCCAACTATAATAATAATCCATATTACACATCAAACTCGTTTTCGGATACTACCAACCCGGCATATCATGACTGTAACGCCCCGATCCCACGGATACGGAGACGTCACTGCAACGTATATATGCAAGTCAAAAGTACCTTCCCGTATATACGCTAAGCATCAGTACAGATAAGAATCAGAGTACGAAAGCAAATGGTGCATTATACATTCCAACACATATATATACAATTACAGAGTTATCACCAGAGGTGATGAATATTACAATAATAATACATCACAGATATGCGCAAATACGAGAGTACAAAAGATATACATATATGAACAGCATAAAAGGGCGCTCACATACAAGTATACAAGGAAATGTACAAGTATGAATAGAAAAAGGGCACTCACGAGTTTGCTAAGAGGAAACTCGAGAGGCATACAGGGGGCCTGGAAGGATGTGGCTCTGGACGGTCGGCTGGAGGTCCACGCTACCGTTGCGCCACTCTGAGCAGTAACGGGGAGAATCCACACGCTCCGGGCTCCATAACCTGGACATGAGAATCCAGGGGAGTCAGTGAAACTCCCCAGGCGAGTAGGAATATGGATGCCAGGTGGCGAGTCAGGAGGAGCACAGGTGTCAAGTACAGAAGACAGGAGGGTTAGAACACAAATGAAGTATATAAGAAATGATATCAAGTAGGAAATACTCAGGAGGCAGATAGGTTAGGGCAGGCATGAACAGGTATGGCATAATAATCATAAAACAGGAAATCCGAATAAAACCAATACAACAAATATGGTAAGGCACATCACAGATTCATAGCCGTTTAAGTTGCAGGCTTTAGTATGCGTCCCACTCCACATACCTCTACTTACAACTTAAAGAGCCGATTATTATGACACTTTATTATTACTCGTCTTACCCTGATATCTAGCTATGTGAACTAGCGTCCCACACACATAGATCCATATCCGAGTAAAGCAAGGTTGTTATTGGAAACTAGCGGGGGTATCAACGAACTATGTTTACAGTGGGTCCCGTGCATGCCTGGGACCACGGTCCAGGATTGTTCCGTTGCATGGAAACGGAAGCCAGCCGCAAGGCTAAACAGGAGGGACTTATGTATGCCCTTATCATAATGAAGCCAGGAATAAGGGAGCCAGCTCTCCCCTCGTCCCCTGGAGGCCCTCAGGTCAGACCGGAAACATGATTGTACAATATACCTAATGCCACTGTAAACACGAACACATATCGATATCCGCATGTTTCCCCCGACCCAATACAAGTTGGTACTTTTTAAGGTTCAATAGTTTAATTATCACTTTACGGGAAAAACAGGAGATGGACATGATCAGGAATTCAGGAGTACATAAGTACTATATAGTCAGGTCACTGCATGTAAAGCAGGAAAACAGGTCACTGATCATGATACAGGATAATAAGTCAAGTTCCTGTAAAGATGATAATCACAAGTCAAACATATCATGCTGGGTGTAAAGTGATAGCATGACAGGATGATGATATTTAACCAGCAACTAAACATGATAAAAGATCGATAATAGTCTGGGTAAGTCATGGTCATAACAATAGGGTCTTGCCAAATAATGGCATGCCAGGTGGTCAGGTGATAACACAGTTGTCAAAGTGATATACATGTGTTAAAAAGTAGCATGTAATTGACAGGTCTGAAGTAATGGCAAATGGTAACATGGAAGTAACTCAAAGTCCAACGACCACGAAGGGTCGGCCACGCATGGTATATGATGAAGAAACAAGCATATCATAAGCAAGGTACAAGCACAAGATGAAGCTACCATAATACAAGCAATTGTAGTGCAATACATGAATATGGAAATAAGAAGCGAAATACTTATCGTCCCGGCGAAACGGGAAACTCAAATAGAGATAAGAGAAGAGCGAGACTACTCGCCTAAACCACCAATATGCCAAAAGATCCGAAGTCCACGGAATTCGGGATGCGCCACAAAACCTGATATAAATATGTAGAGAGAAAAGGAGAGAGAAAGAGAGAAGGGAAGATGATGTTGGTCAAGGGACAAGTCAAGTAATACCAATCTATGATATAAGTCTAGAGGGTAAGGTTCATATTCAAGAAAGGAATCAACTAAGACAAACAGCCAAACTTAGTCGACTAGGGTGGAAGAGTAGTCGACTAATAGTGGACTCAAGTCGACTAACAGTCTGGTATAGTCGACTAAAACTGGTTCCAGAGAGTTGATATTCTGATTCAGGAAAAGTTAGTCGACTAGGTGGAAAGAGTAGTCGACTAACAGACATCTCAAGTCGACTAACAGTCATGTCAAGTCGACTAATACTGAGTAACAGAGAGTTGGGTTTCTGATTCAGGAAAAGTTAGTCGACTAGGTAGAAAAGGGTAGTCGACTAGTAATCTATAGTCGACTAATAATAGGCTAAGTCGACTGGAGCCGAGAGTTAGGTTTCTGGTTCATGAAAGGTTAGTCGACTAGGGTCAAGGGTGTAGTCGACTAAGGGTCTCTAGTCGACTGGTAATTTGGTCTAGTCGACTAAAACTGTGTTTCCAGAAAGGTTACGTTTCAACTAGGGTTTCTAGTCGACTAATCTATAGGTCTAGTCGACTAATCGTCTGGAAACAGCACACAGAACAGATTTTGGTGGTTTTGTTTGATGACCAAATAATCATGGATTGAAGACATAATTGAACATGATAAGCAAACCTAAGTATACTAAGAATAATCTAAGTCTTGGTGATGAAGAACACTTACCTAAAAGAAGTACAAGGTGATGGAGTGATGGTGGTGGTGATGGAAGTTGATGATGAAGAAGAAAGTGGAGGTTGGAGGTTTTGTTGTTGGTGTTGGTGAGAAGAAGTGGTGGCCGGAGATCGGGGTCTCTCGCCGGAGTCGTGGTGGCCGGTGGCGCCGGTGGAGGTGGTGGAGGTGAAGGAGATGTTGGAGGTTAGGGTTTTGGTTCTTGGTGAAGAGAAATGAAAAAGGAAATGAAATGTAAAGGAAAAGTATAAATAGGGTTTGGATTTGTAAAGGAGATGCAAATAAGATAGAAGAGAGGGGGTTTTTGCAAAGTGGAGGAGGGGATGAGTGTCCCTCTTTTGGCCACTTGGCCGGCCATGGAAGAGAGAGAAAAAGAGGGCATTAATGAGGAAGTTGGTGGAAGTGTGTGGAAGTGAGTGGAAGTTGTAAAAGATTGGAATTTTGGAAAATTGGAAAAGGCTTTGGCTTGTGGAGGAAGGAAAGAAATAAAGGAAAAGGAAAAAGGAAAAGAAATTCATATGAGGAGATATTTTCTTGGAAAAGAATTTGAAAATAATGAAAGTGGCGGATTCCCGGGATTCAGTTGCGGATGCGGAAATCTTTCGGGAAAATACAGGAATCGTCCGAAATTCAAGTATCTCGGAACGACCCGAAATAATTACCAAAAATCAAGAATATAATACTAAGTATCATAGTGAAATCCGTTTTAAGAAATACTTTATAGTTTTAAAGCTAAAAATCCCGGAATCAGTTACCTACCGACTCCGATGGAATTTTCATAAAATCATAAAATCCTCAGAAAAAGTATTTGAATAAGAAATAAGATTCTAAGAATTAAAGTCTAAAGGACCATCTAGAAATTCCTAACTGTTTGTGAAATAAAAATCTGGGAATCGGTCAACGGAACTGGCCGACACCGGTTTTGAAGACTTTCATTTTAATTCCAGAAAAATCTAGAAAATCATAGAAAATATATAATATTGGAAAATGATATTTAAAACTAAAATCGGTCAATTCTAATTATCAGAATGTCTAAATCGAGTAATACTCTAGGATCGGGCCTTCGGTTCAGATTAGGGCTGACTCCAAGACCACAAATCCAAATCCAAGACAAAACAACCATATAAGGAATTCATAATACAGAATGAATACAGAAAACAAATCGAAAAATACGATCGAAAAATCTGAATACGCAACTAAGTACGTATTCTGGGAACGGGGTATTACAATCCACCCACCTTACAAAAATTGCGTCCTCGCAATTTCGATAAGGGGTAAATTGAATACAAGGGGACAGCGGTGGAATTTATACCAATTAAGATATGAAGCACTATAGGTAGGGCTCTCAAGTCGACTGAACATTAATCATCCTCCGCACTTCCGGCAGTATAAATCTTCGAATAATGCTGAATAATACTGCTGATGTCGTGGCTGTGCAATAAATGAGCCAGAATGCCGAAGATAAAGAAAACCCTGATAGTCCTGAGCATAATAAAGAAGGCCGATAATTAAGAATCCCGAATACCAGGCATCAATCACTCCGAACGATATAGTAGAGAACGTAGAATATCCGTAGAGAATTCCGACTGCTGACCTCTGAAAGATAGCCAGATCAGGATCAATCTGGAGAATACCAAGCTTCATAGAATTCACCGAAGAGATCACATAATAGCTTCATGCAGAACCAGCCACTACCTCTCTAGTCTAGTCATATCTTAAGATAGTATAAGGCTTCATAAAACCAAAACAGGGAAGGGATATGGAAAGGATTTAGGAATCAAAGGAAGGATGGTCAAGAAATAGATAACTCTGCACTTGTAGTTGGAATGTATAACCAAGACTCATGTATTCCAGTTGCAAATCTCTTTACCATTGATTTGCCTTCTGGACGTACTGAAGATGTTTAGAGCCTAAGCTCTGATACCATCCTGTAACGCCCCGATCCCACGGATACGGAGACGTCACTGCAACGTATATACGCAAGTCAAAAGTACCTTCCCGTATATACGCTAAGCATCAGTACAGATAAGAATCAGAGTACGGAAGCAAATGGTGCATTATACATTCCAACACATATATATACAATTACAGAGTTATCACCAGAGGTGATGAATATTACAATAATAATACATCACAGATATGCGCAAATACGAGAGTACAAAAGATATACATATATGAACAGCATAAAAGGGCGCTCACATACAAGTATACAAGGAAATGTACAAGTATGAATAGAAAAAGGGCACTCACGAGTTTGCTAAGAGGAAACTCGAGAGGCATACAGGGGGCCTGGAAGGATGTGGCTCTGGACGGTCGGCTGGAGGTCCACGCTACCGTTGCGCCACTCTGAGCAGTAACGGGGAGAATCCACACGCTCCGGGCTCCATAACCTGGACATGAGAATCCAGGGGAGTCAGTGAAACTCCCCAGGCGAGTAGGAATATGGATGCCAGGTGGCGAGTCAGGAGGAGCACAGGTGTCAAGTACAGAAGACAGGAGGGTTAGAACACAAATGAAGTATATAAGAAATGATATCAAGTAGGAAATACTCAGGAGGCAGATAGGTTAGGGCAGGCATGAACAGGTATGGCATAATAATCATAAAACAGGAAATCCGAATAAAACCAATACAACAAATATGGTAAGGCACATCACAGATTCATAGCCGTTTAAGTTGCAGGCTTTAGTATGAGTCCCACTCCACATACCTCTACTTACAACTTAAAGAGCCGATTATTATGACACTTTATTATTACTCGTCTTACCCTGATATCTAGCTATGTGAACTAGCGTCCCAACGCACATAGATCCATATCCGAGTAAAGCAAGGTTGTTATTGGAAACTAGCGGGGGTATCAACGAACTATGTTTACAGTGGGTCCCGTGCATGCCCGGGATCACGGTCCAGGATTGTTCCGTTGCATGGAAATGGAAGCCAGCCGCAAGGCTAAACAGGAGGGACTTATGTATGCCCTTATCATAATGAAGCCAGGAATAAGGGAGCCAGCTCTCCCCTCGGTCCCCTGGAGGCCCTCAGGTCAGACCGGAAACATGATTGTACAATATACCTAATGCCACTGTAAACACGAACACATATCGATATCCGCATGTTTCCCCCGACCCAATACAAGTTGGTACTTTTTAAGGTTCAATAGTTTAATTATCACTTTACGGGAAAAACAGGAGATGGACATGATCAGGAATTCAGGAGTACATAAGTACTATATAGTCAGGTCACTGCATGTAAAGCAGGAAAACAGGTCACTGATCATGATACAGGATAATAAGTCAAGTTCCCGTAAAGATGATAATCACAAGTCAAACATATCATGCTGGGTGTAAAGTGATAGCATGACAGGATGATGATATTTAACCAGCAACTAAACATGATAAAAGATCGATAATAGTCTGGGTAAGTCATGGTCATAACAATAGGGTCTTGCCAAATAATGGCATGCCAGGTGGTCAGGTGATAACACAGTTGTCAAAGTGATATACATGTGTTAAAAAGTAGCATGTAATTGACAGGTCTGAAGTAATGGCAAATGGTAACATGGAAGTAACTCAAAGTCCAACGACCACGAAGGGTCGGCCACGCATGGTATATGATGAAGAAACAAGCATATCATAAGCAAGGTACAAGCACAAGATGAAGCTACCATAATACAAGCAATTGTAGTGCAATACATGAATATGGAAATAAGAAGCGAAATACTTATCGTCCCGGCGAAACGGGAAACTCAAATAGAGATAAGAGAAGAGCGAGACTACTCGCCTAAACCACCAATATGCCAAAAGATCCGAAGTCCACGGAATTCGGGATGCGCCACAAAACCTGATATAAATATGTAGAGAGAAAAGGAGAGAGAAAGAGAAAAGGGAAGATGATGTTGGTCAAGGGACAAGTCAAGTAATACCAATCTATGATATAAGTCTAGAGGGTAAGGTTCATATTCAAGAAAGGAATCAACTAAGACAAACAGCCAAAGTTAGTCGACTAGGGTGGAAGAGTAGTCGACTAATAGTGGACTCAAGTCGACTAACAGTCTGGTATAGTCGACTAAAACTGGGTTCCAGAGAGTTGATATTCTGATTCAGGAAAAGTTAGTCGACTAGGTGGAAAGAGTAGTCGACTAACAGACATCTCAAGTCGACTAACAGTCATGTCAAGTCGACTAATACTGAGTAACAGAGAGTTGGGTTTCTGATTCAGGAAAAGTTAGTCGACTAGGTAGAAAAGGGTAGTCGACTAGTAATCTATAGTCGACTAATAATAGGCTAAGTCGACTGGAGCCGAGAGTTAGGTTTCTGGTTCATGAAGGTTAGTCGACTAGGGTCAAGGGTGTAGTCGACTAAGGGTCTCTAGTCGACTGGTAATTTGGTCTAGTCGACTAAAACTGTGTTTCCAGAAAGGTTACGTTTCAACTAGAGTTTTCTAGTCGACTAATCTATAGGTCTAGTCGACTAATCGTCTGGAAACAGCACACAGAACAGATTTTGGTGGTTTTGTTTGATGACCAAATAATCATGGATTGAAGACATAATTGAACATGATAAGCAAACCTAAGTATACTAAGAATAATCTAAGTCTTGGTGATGAAGAACACTTACCTAAAAGAAGTACAAGGTGATGGAGTGATGGTGGTGGTGATGGAAGTTGATGATGAAGAAGAAAGTGGAGGTTGGAGGTTTGTTGTTGGTGTTGGTGAGAAGAAGTGGTGGCCGGAGATCGGGGTCTCTCGCCGGAGTCGTGGTGGCCGGTGGCGCCGGTGGAGGTGGTGGAGGTGAAGGAGATGTTGGAGGTTAGGGTTTTGGTTCTTGGTGAAGAGAAATGAAAAAGGAAATGAAATGTAAAGGAAAAGTATAAATAGGGTTTGGATTTGTAAAGGAGATGCAAATAAGATAGAAGAGAGGGGGTTTTTGCAAAGTGGAGGAGGGGATGAGTGTCCCTCTTTTGTCCACTTGGCCGGCCATGGAAGAGAGAGAAAAAGAGGGCATTAATGAGGAAGTTGGTGGAAGTGTGTGGAAGTGAGTGGAAGTTGTAAAAGATTGGAATTTTGGAAAATTGGAAAAGGCTTTGGCTTGTGGAGGAAGGAAAGAAATAAAGGAAAAGGAAAAAAGGAAAAGAAATTCATATGAGGAGATATTTTCTTGGAAAAGAATTTGAAAATAATGAAAGTGGCGGATTCCCGGGATTCAGTTGCGGATGCGGAAATCTTTCGGGAAAATACAGGAATCGTCCGAAATTCAAGTATCTCGGAACGACCCGAAATAATTACCAAAAATCAAGAATATAATACTAAGTATCATAGTGAAATCCGTTTTAAGAAATACTTTATACTTTTAAAGCTAAAAATTCCGGAATCAGTTACCTACCGACTCCGATGGAATTTTCATAAAATCATAAAATCCTCAGAAAAAGTATTTGAATAAGAAATAAGATTCTAAGAATTAAAGTCTAAAGGACCATCTAGAAATTCCTAGCTGTTTGTGAAATAAAAATCCGGGAATCGGTCAACGGAACTGGCCGACACCGGTTTTGAAGACTTTCATTTTAATTCCAGAAAAATCTAGAAAATCATAGAAAATATATAATATTGGAAAATGATATTTAAAACTAAAATCGGTCAATTCTAATTATCAGAATGTCTAAATCGAGTAATACTCTAGGATCGGGCCTTCGGTTCAGACTAGGGCTGACTCCAAGACCACAAATCCAAATCCAAGACAAAACAACCATATAAGGAATTCATAATACAGAATGAATACAGAAAACAAATCGAAAAATACGATCGAAAAATCTGAATACGCAACTAAGTACGTATTCCGGGAACGGGGTATTACAATGACTTTAACCAACCTAGTGTGCCGGATTGGTCTTATCCGAATCAATATAACCCATGTCCCCCATCGTATGACTATAATTTCCATAACGATTTCAACTCTTCACAGAGTCAGTGGGGATTCACCTACCCTGAGTCAAATTTTCAACCAAATTATCCCCCTTCTCCACCTAGTCCATAATATTTCCAAGAGTCATACTCAGTTCCACCAGTCCAAAATAGAAGACCATCAATTTTGAAAATGAGTATGCGTGAGTCCAAACACAAATCCCAAAATCTGATGGACTTACAATTTAACTACCACTTCCAAGACAACTCTTCATCTTTTCATCAAAACAATGAACCCATCAATTATGAAAAGATGCTTGAAGTTATGACTCGTGCTCAAAATGCTAGAAATCGTGACATAGATATGATGGTCGAATCTCTACGTTCTCACCGTTTGACCAGTTCTGATGTCACTAACCATCCTGTTAGAGTCGAAGAGTCATGTAGTCTTGAAAATCAAGATTCTATTTCAGAACAACCATTTGAACTTGCCCAAACTCCAAATTTGGAAAAAGATATTGACAGTTTGGCAAGTTATTCCTTTCCTGAAATAGAACTTGAGAATGAATATGATCTTGAACCCCAACTTAGTGATTCAATTCTTCTTCCTGATTCAATAATGACTCCGGTATCTTCACCTGACTTCAATCTTTTCCCGGAGTCAACATTGGATCCTGTACCAATTCATAATGAAATTGAATCACCCATCTTTGAGGATCATATTGAACTTGACCAATTATACAATTTTGAAAATCCTATTGACAAATTGGCAAGTTCTCATTTTTACGATATTGAACTCAATGAGATATGTGACCTAGATTCTCAAATCTGTGATCCAGTTTAACTTTCTGAATCAATATTGACTCCTGTTTTATTACCAACCTTGAATAATATTCTAGAGTCAGTTTTGATTCCATCACTTATCATCCCTGAACTGGAATCACCCATATTAGGTCACATTCTATTGTTGGAAAACACATGTGGACTTGAGTTTCAACTTCTTGACTTGGACCCAATTTCTGAACCTATTTCGACTCTTGAACCTTTACTTGATTTAAGTCACCTTCCTGAGTCGGTATTAGTTCCTGTCCTTCCTGAGTCCAAGTCAATCATTCTATCATTTCATACTCCTTTCTGGGACGAGGTGGTTGACAAATTTGACTCCGAAATTAGTTATGGAATATGAAAATTAGATGGGGTTAAATTTTTAATAAAAATTCTTCATGGATTGATCTTTTTAATGGGTTATATTAAAGATATTTCTGGTGGGTTCCTCCGAGACCCAAGAAAAGTTGATTGGGCCGTGTTTCATGGACCAATCAGACCACCACCGGAACCACCACCTTAAGGTAATCATTTTCCTTCCCTTTCTTCTTTTTCATGCATCTATGCATTAATTCATACATTGAGGACAATGCATGAGATAGGTGTGGGGGAGGGTCTAACATAACTTTTCTTTTTCTTTAAAATAAAAAAATAAAAAAAATTAACATTTTTCTTTACTTTTAAAAACTTTTTGAAAAATAGAAACAATATTTTGACTTATTTTTGTAAGAAATTAAGTTAATTTTAAGGAATAGGAAAATCCAAATTAGGATTTCTTATACTTGGTCAAAATAAGATTATTTGTTTAATTTTTAGAGTTAGGAAGATAATTTGTCAAAGTAATTTGGTCTTGATCTTTACCTTGATGAAATATGCACACTTCATACACGTACACACTTAGGGTTCAAAAACAAAGATTCTTATGCCTTATAAAAAAAAAACAAGTCTAATTATTGACTAGCTAGGTGCTTTGGCCTAAGCAAGCCTTAGTATTATGCGAAAGATGATTAGATAAGTTTGAAAAGAAAAATCCTCTGATTAAGCTGGGTATTTGTGCCTAATAAAGTATAAGTATTCACGCCTAAAAGAGGTTCATATAATAAAATCCTTAATTTTGTGGCCTTGTTTGTTCGAGTCCTTAAGTCCTTGGGCGTGTTTTCTCACCTGGTGCCCTAAGACCGTTTGGTTTGGGAGTCATCGATTAGAGGCTCGTTACATGGGCAGATTAGAAAGCCTAATAGAACTAAGGAATAATACCAAAAAAATATATATATATATAAATAAATAAGGCATAAGAGTTAGAGTTAATGAACCCTGAGTCAAAATTTTCACAGTCACAAGTGCATATGACTTAGGGTAAAGTAATAGACTAAATGAGAAGTACAATTTGACTCCTTACTTAAATTGATAACAAATTTTTGAATAGAGACTAAGTTTAGGAATGAAAAATTCAGTTTTCCTATAACTTATAAATTGCTTAGATCTTACAATTATATTTCAAATATTTTTCTCTTTCAAAATGCTTTTCGAAAATACTAACTCTTTATTTCTCTTTCTTTATGGATTTTGTGGGTGTAATCCGCTGAAAACCCTCACGAGACAAAACTCGTCCTCTAGGGGAAACCTAGAGGTTTAACGGCTTGTTGCACATGCTTAGTGCAATCGCGCGACCTGCGAAAATGGTCTAATAATCCTTAGTATAGTTTAGTTGTTTTGCTCGAGGACGAGCAAAAGATAGGTATGGGGGTGTGATTGGTCGCTAATATTGCATATTTAATATCATATGTCCATACTTATTATAGAATAAAAGCCTGAATTGTCCTAATTAATTGTTTGATTTATTTGCAGGCCCAATCTTTAAGGAGTTGAAGAGAAATGAGCCCAAAGCCCACCAAAATTCTGAATTAAATCAGAATTAATTCGCACTCACTAAATCAGGGCAAAATCAAGAAGTTGAAACCGGTTGAGAAGAATCCTCTCAGGATCGATCGGTTAAAGCCAAGAATCCAAGGCCATTTCGTCAGAATCCTGAACCCAAACGAAGAAACAAACTGAAGATAAAGGCAGAAGAAACTCCCGGAGAAACCCACCAACAGGGTGTGGCCATCTGGCCACACCCTGGCCGCGGAAACGCGGCCCAAGCCGCGTTTCCGCGGCTTTGTTGGGGAGTTAGGGGGAGCGTTTGCTCCCCCGACCTCCCCGGGATCCTGGTTGTTGGGTTTATGCCTATAAAAGGCCTGTATTTGCGCTGAAAATGGGACGCCAATGCAGAGTTAGGATTTTAGACTAGTTTTTCCATTTTGTAGTTTAGTTTTTACTTTTATGTAACTTGTATGTAGCTTAGGGTAGAAGAAGATTCATGTAAGTAAGAGAGAGAGGCATATGTTGAGAGTGACACCGATGTACCCTCCTCCTTTCTTTCATTGTCTCAAGCAATAAAGGTAAACTTTTATTTATGTTCGTTCTTTACTTTCCTTTTCTTTTGTTGTGCTTTCCTCTTCCTCTTTCTACTTTACCTTGGTTGTATTTGTTGAGTCTCAAGTGAATTCCAAAGCAAGTATAACTAAGCTACGTGAGAGCCAGTGATAGTTCATGAAGACGTTCTCCTCTTCCAAGCTCCGCATCACTTCGTTCTTGATATGCTTGACGATATAATGTGCACGGGGACTGAGCTCGAGTTTATGATCTATGCGTTGAACGCCTCCGAAGCAAAAAGGTAGAACTTGCAAAAGGTTTCCAAGTAAGTCATCAATCAACCTAGGTAAGTATTTCTTCACTTTTCTTTCTTTCTTTTCTTTTATTTCTTTAGTATAGATCACCACCTCCTCCAACTCTTTTTTCTCCACTTCATTGTATATAGTCGCTTTTTATTGTTTTCTGATTTTCCACCTTCTTCATCTTTCATTTTCTTCTAACATAACATAATTATTTTTTCATTTTCACTTCTTAAAAATAGAGAAGAACTATCGTTTTGTTTTCTTAACGATTTCAATAAAGAACCGTAAAGCTTCCATCGCAAACCCTCCTTGTGGATCACGACCCGCATAGCCACTTGCTATAGCGGAAGAATTGAGCACTTGCACATCTCCTTTCTTAAGTTCTGAAATTTCGTATTTTGTGTGCAGGTTTAGCCTCAATCAGTGTCCATTCCATTGAGGCAAACATAGCTACCGAAACTAAACTAGCTACTGTGATGTGAAGATTAGAAGTTCTTGAAACTAAAGAACCAGTCTCAGTGAACCAAGTCAGCCCAACACTTTCGGCGGGCTTAATTATTGTCAAGCCATGAACCATGTGTTCGAGGAATGTCCCGTCTTTATAGCTCATCAAAATTTACCCGAGCATATGAATGCAGCCTTCAGAAGGCCTGCTAACAATCCATATTCATCCATCTATAATTCCGATTGGAGAAATCACCCAAATTTCTCATGAGGCCAAAACAACAATGATCAAATAAGGCCCAAATTCTCCAACAATTTTCAATAATCTCCTTATCAACAAAATTTTCCAAACCAAAGTCCTCCACCCTCTTTCCAAAATTCACATATGAAAACAAGACTCTCCAATATGGAAAAAAAGGTAGACACTCTAGTTAAAAACCAAGACACACTAGCTCAAGTCTTAACTATGATAGAGATGCAACTGAATCAATAAGAAAGACAAAAGAGAACTCTACCAAGTCAACCATTGCCAAACCCTAGGAATCCTAGGCAAGTCAATGAGGCTCAAGACCCAAACTAGTGTAACTTGGTTCATACGTTGAAGTCAGAAAAACAAGTTGATAATCAAGTATCCATGCCAGTGGACCCAGCTCAACTGTCTATGCCATCTAGATCACTCCATCTCCACAAAACTTCAAAGAAACTGAAGTTGATAAGTCTGCAAAACAAGTGCACCAACTTATAACCCCATTTCCAAATAGGCTTAGGTGTAATAATAATGCACATATAGAGAAACTACTCGAGGTATTTAATCAAGTTAGGCTTAATATACCACTTCTTGATGCAATCCAACAGGTCCCTAGTTATGCCAAATTTCTTAAGGACATGTGCACCAAGAAAAGAAAGACAAATGTACCCAAGAAGGTTTTTTTAGGCATTAACATTAGTGAGCTATTGTCCAACCAGATCCCAGTCAAGTATAAAGACCCTGGTTGTCCCACCATTTCTTGCATAATAGGTCAAGCTGAAATTAGTAGAGCACTCCTCGATTTAGGAGCAAGTATTAATTTGCTTTTCTTTTCCGTATATTAACAACTTGGCTTAGGCGAACTCAACCCAACTCAAGTTACGATCCAATTAGCTGATCGATCAATTAAAGTTCCAAAGGGAAAGATCAACGATGTCCTTATACGTATAGGAGAATTCATTTACCCAGTAGATTTCATTGTTTTAGAGACACAACCTGTGTCTAATCCTAGGTCCTAAACTCTCGTCATCTTAGGACGTCTGTTCCTAGCAACTGTGATCGATGGGGAAAGTAGCACTCAAAAGTGTGTATTTTGTAAAATCGATGTAAAAGCTCGAATGTGCTAATGTACCCTCGATACTTCCGTTATAGCATTGGCTCAACGGGTCGAATCCACAGGGAAGGGAGGCGATAGAAGCATTAACAGTCTCTATTCACGTCAGTTGTTAACACTTCTTCTTTGTTGAAAGAATGAAAAAGAAAGTGAAAAGAAAAGAAAATGAAATCCAGAATGTGGTAGGTGAGGAGAGCGATGGAAACGGCAATGTAAAAACAAAAGTGAAGTGCTTTGGAAATCAAAATAGAAAAAGAGATGAAACAAGGTTGAACTAAGAAGGATGGTAAAAACACCGATAGAAAAATGAGAAAAGAGTTTGGAAAATGATTTCTAAATCAAGCTAAAAGAAAACTTATGGCTACTAACTACTAAATGCTCCACTAACCATGCTAATCTCTTCGAGATAGTTGCCTCACATTTTGATCCTTGGCCATCACAATCCTTGGCTCCAAGAGACGGTACAAAGTATGGCTCATGGATGGTTCATCACATTCAAAACATTACACCAAGAACAAGCTAATACAAGCATCACTCATTACACTACTAGCATGAAATAAAAGAGCATGAAATAAAAGAGAGTTAGCTTGGTTAGCAAGTTAGCAAGTTAGATGTTAGAACCCATCATCTTTGGCCATCAATGGCTCTTGCAAGAACAAGGCCTTGTAGAGGCAACCTGATTCATGTGGATTATCAAGTAAGTGGTTAGATGGTTAGTGGTTAGTAGTTAGATTGCCATGAGAAGAAAAACTAGCAAGAAATCATGTAGAAGGTGAAGGAGATTACATTGGAAGAGAAAGGAGGCATCTTTACATAGAGTGTCACTCTCTATTACATCAATCCCTTGCTTTCTCTCTCTAGAAATCACTCAGCCCTACTACAATGATCTAAGAAAAAGAAATGAAAAATACAAGAAATGAAGAACACTCACCTACACTACTAAAATCTGGACCTACTCCTAAAAACGAAGACTGCTCTCGTTTTGGGCCACTGCAGGGCTATTTATAGGCATCAGAAGGCTCTGGAAGACGAGACGGTGCCACGCGTCGAAAATCGACGCGTGGCTCCACTGTATTGCCGCAGAAACGCGGCTATTGCCGCGTTTCAGCGGCAATACAAGGGAGAGAGCTCCCTGGTTTTCGTCAGAATGTTCCTCTGGCTTCGTGGGTTTTCAGGGTATATCCCGTTTCTGGTATTTGCACCCGAATATTCGTCATTAATTGGGTTTCATTAAGCTCTTATTCCATCTTTGCCCTTGGACTTTGGATCTACCTGCAATTAAGACCAAAACACAGTTTAGACCGACAATTTATTCATAAATCTGTGAGAGAATGCGACATAATAATGCAGAATTGTAGACTAATCACACTCCATACTTATTCTTTTGCTCGTCCCGAGCAAAACAAGAAAAGAAAAACTATACTACAGATGTTATTATACCACTTTCGCAGGTGACGCGATTGCACTGAGCTTGTGCAACAAGCCGTTAAACCTCTAGGTTACCCTAGAGGAGGAGTGTTGTCTCCTGAGGGTTTTCAGCGGATTGCACCCACAAAATCCATAAAGAAAGAAGACAAATGTTAGTATTTTAAAAACGCATTTTGAAAAGAGAGACAAGTTTTCAAAATATTTTTGCAAAAATATAAGTGATCTAAGGTCATAAGCCCACCACCAATCAATCTTCCTTAAACTTAGTCTCTATGCAAGATCTTGTCTTCAATTAAGGTAAGAATTCAAAATTGGATTGAATATTTTATCTCTCATAAAAACCTAGATAATATGCACTTTGTGATAGTGAAGATTTTTGGGATTTCAACTCTAACCATCAAGCCATTTATTTATATATATATTTTTTCTTTTTCTTCCCTTAGTTTTCTTAGGCTTTCTAGCTCACCCATGTAGCGAGCCTATAACCGATGACTCCCAAACCAGATGGTCCTAAGGCACCAGATGAGAAAACATCCCTCGGGTTTAAGGACTCAAGTAAACAAGGCCACAAAACTCAGGGGGATTATTTATTCTTTTGATCACCGTTAGGCGTGAATAATCATGCTTCTTGAGGCATAGTTATCCAGCTTAATAAGTGATGTTTTATTCACATATATTTTTTCTTTTTGTTTATTTATTATTTTTTTCTTTATGGCATTTTAGGTCTTTGTTTCCATCCCAAAAAATGTGTAAGTGTGAAGTGTATATTATCTAAGGCAAAAAATTCAAGATAAAATTATCTCCCCAATTTATCTTACTTAGCCTATAATTTTAAACAAGATCAATTATTTCGACTAGGTTTAAGATGTCATAATTAAGGCTTAATCATCTTAATTTTCTTAAAAATGGATCCAAACTTTGTCTCTTATTTCAAAAAGTTTTTAAAGAAAGAGAAAATTCCTATACAAAAGGGAAGATTTCTAAAGTATCCTAAAAGTAGTGTAAAAGAAAGAAAAATCTAAAAACTCTATATTAGTAAACCCTCCCCCACACTTATCTCATGCATTGTCCTCAATGCATCGTGATATATGTATGCATGAAACAAATAGAGAGGGAAGGAAAAATCACCTCAAGGTGGTGGTTCCGGTGGCGGTCTGATTGGTCCACGAAAGGCGGCCCAATCATTCTTGCGTGGAGTCCGGAGGAACCCACCAGAAACCTCCATGAACAACCCACTAGAAAGATGTATGCATTTATGATTTTTATTAAAAATTTTACCCCATCTAATTTCAAAATTTGCAAAATAATTTCAGAGTCAAAATTTTCAAAGCCCTTGTCCCAGAATGGAATGATTGATTTGGACTCAGGAAGCACAGGAACTAATATCAACTCAGAAAAAAGACTTAAGTCAAGTAGAGGTTCGAGAGTCGAGATTGGTTCAGGAAGTGAGTCCAAATAAGGAAGATGAAGCTCAGGTCCACATTCATTTCCCCATGATGGAATGTGACTTTCTAAGAGTGGTGATTCAAGTTCAGGAATGACAGGTATGAGAATCAAAACTGACTCTAAAATGTTGCTCAAATTGGGTAACAAAACAGGAGTCAATAGTGATTCGGGAATTTGAACAAGATCACAAATTGGAGGATCAAAGTCACATTCCTCATTCAGTTCAATTCCACAAAAGTGAGAACTTGCCAATTTATCAATGGGACTTTCAAAAGTATGAAATTGGTCAAGTTCAATATGATCATCATAAGAGATTGGTGATTCAATTTCATAATGGATAGGCACTGGATCCAATACTGACTCGGGAAATAAGTGAAATCAGGTGAAGACACCGGAGTCATAATTGAATCAGGAAGTAGAATTGAATCACTAATTTGAGTTTCATGATCATATTCATGCTCAAGTTCAATTTCAGGAAAAGGATAACTTGCCAAAATGTCAATGGGATTTGAAGTTTGGACAAGTTCAGGTGGTTGTGCTGAAATTGAATCTTGATTTCCAAAACAACATGACTCTTTGGCTCTGACAGAATGGTTAGTGACATTAGAAATAGGATGAGAATGAAGAGTTTGGATCATCAAATCTATGTCACGATTACGAGCGTTTTGAGCCTGAGTCATGATTTCAAGCATCTTTGTATAATTGATTGGTTCATCGTTTTGTTGATAAGATGAAGTGTTGTTTTGGAATTGGTGGCAAAATTGTGAGTCCATCAGATTTTTTTGTTGTTTGGACTTACGCATACTCATTTCCAAAATTGATGGTCTTCTATTTTGGACTGGTGGAACTGAGTATGAATCTTGAAAATGTTGTGAAATTGGGGAGGCCAATGTTTCCTGCAGTTGTTGCTCGGCCCTTTGTAGATTGGCTTCTATACTCCTTTGTGACTCAAATTTTTCTTCAATGGGAGGTCCAGAAAAAGGAGTATAGGAAGTGAAATCGGGGAATGAATATTGTGTAAATTGTGGACGAGGTGGACATGGTGGACAAGGAGGTTGAAAATTTGGCTCGGGGGACTTGAATCCCCAATGACTCTGTGACGAGTTGAAATTATTTTGAAAATTATAGTTATAAGAATGTGGGTATGGGTTGTATTGATTCGGATAAGGCCAACCCGGTGTATGTGGTTGGTGCATATTGTAAAACGCCGGGTTAGAATTATCCGAATAGAATGGAGTCGGTGTGAAATATGGATTCATGTTCGGATTGAAAGAATTGTTATTGTTGAATGCCATTTCACACAAAAAATCACAAAAAAGAAAGAATCAAACAACAAAAAGAAAACAAAAAATCAAAACCAAGCCTATAGAAGGGTTGACCTAGACCTAGATGAAATGTCCCTAGGGGCCAACGTCTATTCAAATTTTATTAGGGCTTGGGTTGTGTGAGTGGGGAGATGGTTTTGGGCTAAGGAAGGGTGATTAAATCCCCACCTTATCTTGAATGGGTTTTGCCCTTAAGTTCAATTTGTGCAAGTGTGCAATATAGACAAGAATATAACACAAAGCGATAAATCACCCACGTGTTTGTCCTATGCTATATGCAATGCCATATGTACATCTCCATCCAGATCACAACAACAAAACAAAATATAGTATATTGGAATTGAATTGACACGTGCCTAAATGCAAATGTCTAAACCGTTTTAAAAGCATCCAAATACCGTATTTTAGTTCTTTTATTTATTATGGTGTGTAGGCAATCAAAGTAAGAAAGATAGCAGCACAAATCCACTAGCTATTACAATTCACACATCCCAGAACAACAAAATTTACAATGTTCACAAAATTGTCGCGGTTTCGCGGCAAATGTCGCGGTTCCGCGGCTTGTCTTTAGAATCTGGGGCCCTGCTTTCAAGAGCAGGGAGATGCAAATCTAGGGTCTATTCTGCAATGTTAAGCACCTGTAAATATTTCCCTGCACACCAAAACAGAGAAGACAATGTTAACAAAAACGTGACATCAAAACCATTCCCTTCCCCGGCAACGGCGCCAAAAATTTTGATCGATGGGGAAAGTAGCACTCAAAAGTGTGTATTTTGTAAAATCGATGTAAAAGCTCGAATGTGCTAATGTACCCTCGAAACTTCCGTTATAGCATTGGCTCAACGGGTCAAATCCACAGGGAAGGGAGGCGATAGAAGCATTAACAGTCTCTATTCACGTCAGTTGTTAACACTTCTTCTTTGTTGAAAGAATGAAAAAGAAAGTGAAAAGAAAAGAAAATGAAATCCAGAATGTGGTAGGTGAGGAGAGCGATGAAAACGGCGATGTAAAAACAAAAGTGAAGTGCTTTGGAAATCAAAATAGAAAAAGAGATGGAACAAGGTTGAACTAAGAAGGATGGTAAAAACACCGATAGAAAAATGAGAAAAGAGTTTGGAAAACGATTTCTAAATCAAGCTAAAAGAAAACTCATAGCTACTAACTACTAAATGCTCCACTAACCATGCTAACCTCTTCGAGATAGTTGCCTCACATTTTGATCCTTGGCCATCACAATCCTTGGCTCCAAGAGACGGTACAAAGCATGGCTCATGGATGGTTCATCACATTCAAAACAGTGCATCAAGAACAAGCTAATACAAGCATCACTCATTACACTACTAGCATGAAATAAAAGAGCATGAAATAAAAGAGAGTTAGCTTGGTTAGCAAGTTAGCAAGTTAGCAAGTTAGATGTTAGAACCCATCATCTTTGGCCATCAATGGCTCTTGCAAGAACAAGGCCTTGTAGAGGCAACCCGATTCATGTGGATTATCAAGTAAGTGGTTAGATGGTTAGTGATTAGTAGTTAGATTGCCATGAGAAGAAAAACTAGAAAGAAATCATGTAGAAGGTGAAGGAGATTACATTGGAAGAGAAAGGAGGCATCTTTACATAGAGTGTCACTCTCTATTACATCAATCCCTTGCTTTCTCTCTCTAGAAATCACTCAGCCCTACTACAATGATCTAAGAAAAAGAAATGAAAAATACAAGAAATGAAGAACACTCACCTACACTACTAAAATCTGGACCTACTCCTAAAAACGAAGACTGCTCTCGTTTTGGGCCACTGCAGGGCTATTTATAGGCATCAGAAGGCTCTGGAAGACGAGACGGGGCCACGCGTCAAAAATCGACACGTGGCTCCACTGTATTGCCGCGTAAACGCGGCTATTGCCGCGTTTCCGCGGCAATACAAGGGAGAGAGCTCCCTGGTTTTCGTCAGAATGTTCCTCTGGCTTCGTGGGTTGTCAGGGTATATCCCGTTCTGGTATTTCCACCAGAATATTCGTCATTAATTGGGTTTCATTAAGCTCTTATTCCATCTTTGCCCTTGGACTTTGGATCTACCTGCAATTAAGACCAAAACACAGTTTAGACCGACAATTTATTCATAAATCTGTGAGAGAATGCGACATAATAATGCAGAATTGTAGACTAATCAAACTACTAACACAATCATAAATTATAGAAATGGATCCCTGAGATTGACTTTTGGAGGCATGACCAAGAAAGTCAATGTTTTTAACTTAAGTAAATACCCCTACGACATAAACGACCAGCCCTTTGAGGTCAACTTCATTGAAAATATGACTAGTGAGTACAAAGAGGAGATCATACTAGAATTAAAGGATGATGAAGAGTTAGAATCTAGTGATCTCAACCTTGATGAGATTGAGTGGGCAGCAAGTCCAAGTTCTATAGAAATGGAGAATTTATGCTTAACACCTCCACCCATCGAGCCACCTCCTTCCTTGGAGTTAAAGACCTTACCTAAACATCTTAAATACGCCTACCTTGGTGCACAAGAGACGCTACCAGTCATAATTGCATCCAATTTGACTAATAGGTAAGAGAAAGACCTATGGCAACCCTTAGGAGATATAGGGAAGCCATTGGTTGGAATATGGCCGATATCAAGGGACTAAGCCCTAAAATAGTCCAGCATAGAATCTATCTAAATGAAGGGGTTAAACCAAAGAGGGACCCACAGCGTAGGCTAAACCCGCTTATGCAAGAGGCTGTACAAGGCGAAATAATGAAATTGTTGGATAATGGGATCATTTATCCCATTTTCGATAGCTAATGGGTCAGCCCAGTGCACGTGGTCCCTAAAAAGTCCAGTTTTTACTGTGGTGGAAAACGGCAACAAAGAGTTAGTGCAAACACGACTACCTACCAAGGTTCGAGTATGTATAGACTATCGCAAGTTGAACGCCGCTACTAGAAAAGACCATTTCCCCTCCCGTTTATTGACCAAATGCTGGAACGATTAGCGGGCCATGAGTATTGCTGTTTCTTGGACGGTTACTTAAGGTATAACCAAATCCCAATAGCCCCGGAGGACCAAGAAAATACAACGTTCACATGTCCATTTGGGACGTTTTCCTATCGCCGAATGCCTTTCGGCCTATACAATGCCCCCGCAACATTCCAACATTGCATGTTAAGCCTTTTCTCCGACATGGTCGATCGCTTCTTGGAGATCTTCATGGACAACTTCTCTGTCTATGAAAATTCGTTTGACCAATGTCTACATCACTTAGAGTTAGCGCTAAAAAGGTGCACCGAAAAGAACTTGACCCTAAATTGGGAAAAGTGCCACTTTATGGTGCAGCATGGGATTGTTCTAGGTCATGAGATATCTAGAAAAGGGATCAAAGTGGATAAGGCTAAGGTGGAGATCATAACCAAACTCCTAATTTCACGACGCGTGAAAGACATTCGTTCTTTTTTAGGACACACTGGGTTTTACTGTAGGTTCATTAGGGATTTTAACAAAATTGCTAGACCCCTTACAAACCTTTTAGCCAAAGATGTGCCCTTCGTCTTTGATGACAAGTGTAGTAGCGCATGGGAGAAGCTAAAATTGAAACTTATTTCTGCACCTATCATCTCACCTCTGGACTGGTCCAAACTCTTTGAGATCATGTGTGATGGCTCCGATTTTGCTATAGGCGCTGTCTTAGGATAACACAAAGATAACAAGCAACACGTGATCTATTATTCAAGTAGGACATTCAATGATTCCCAAGTGAACTATACTACAACCGACAAAGAATTCTTGGCCGTAGTGTTCGCTTTGGAGAAATTTCGCCCGTACGTACTTGGGACCAAAACCACGATATTCACCGACCATTCTGCACTTTGATACCTAATGCTCAAAAAGGATACGAAGGCCCGACTCATTCGTTGGATCCTTCTCCTCCAAAAATTTAATCTCAAAATTCGAGATAAAAAGGGTGTCGAAAATGTAGTCGCAGACCATCTCTCTCGTGTGCCAAACGCACCTTCTGACGAACTGCCCATCAATGATAATTTTCCCGACGAACAACTTTTAGCCATCTCTACGGAACCATGGTTTGCCGACATAGTTAATTACTTAGTCACAAACCAAACACCATCTAGTTGGTCAAAACAGAATAGACACCGATTCTTATCTCAAGTCCGGTATTTCATATGGGAGGACCCTTACCTCTTCAAATATTGTAGCGATCAAATAATTAGGAGATGTGTTCCCGAAGATGAAACTAGAAGCGCTCTAGCCATTTGTCACGAATTTGCTTGCGGTGGACACTTTGGTCCTCGCAAAACAGCCGAAAAGGTACTACAAAGTGGTTTCTGTTGGCCCACTTTGTTTAAAGACACATTTGACTTTTGCTAAACTTGCACAAGATGTCAAATGATAGGAAGGATTTCTAAACGTAATATGATGCCCCTAAACCTAATTCTAAAAGTAGAATTCTTTGATGTTTGGGACATTGATTTTATGGGTCCCTTCCCTAATTCATTTGGGCACCAATACATCTTGTTGGCTGTAGATTACGTATCCAAATGGGTTGAAGCCATCCCTTGCAAGACAAATGACAACAAAATTGTTGTCAAGTACTTGAAAGAAAATATCTTTTCACGCTTTGGAACCCCTCGTGCCATAATTAGAAATAATGGTACACATTTTTGCAATAAAACTTTTGAAGCTCTTATGCGAAAATATGCCATAACACACAAGTTATCTACACCTTACCATTCTCAAACCAGTGGGCAGGTAGAAGTCTCAAATAGGCAAGTTAAGCTTATCTTAGAGAAAACTGTGAATCAAAATAGGAAGGACTGATCTGTAGGATCTATAATCAAAGCAACACAACACTAGAGGGGGGGTGAATAGTGTTTATAAAAATTTAAATCAAACTACTTGCAGGAAATAAAATATTCACAAGATAAACTCAGAAAATTCAAACGCAAAGACAAGAGAGTTATCCTGGTTCGGTCCTTGTGACCTACATCCAGTCCCCAAGCAAACCGCTTGAGATTTTCCTTTCCTGATTTGTGTACACCCACAACCAATGCCTTGTACACCACTTGACAAACGCCCTTTGCCAAATGTGCACAACTCCTCTTTACACCAAGAGAACAAACACCTTGTACAACTTTCTTCTACTCCCAAGAAGACGCCCTTGTACAATGATCTTCTTTGAATGATTACAATGAACCTATAAGCCTTGAATTTGAATGTGCTTGTGGACAAGGTTTCTTATAGGAGGAATTTCAGAAATCTTCACAATGGACTTTGGAATTTGGTGAAGAAAACTGAAAGAGAACAAGTTTTCAGAAAACAGAATTTTTGGACAGAGTTTAAGGCTGAAAACTTTGAATTTGAATTGGTGATTTGACCCTAGGACAATACCCCTATTTATAGGTGAAATCCATAGTAAGTTAGGGTAGTTATCAGGCCAAATTTGAATTTTGAAACGTTGATAAACGCACCAGAATTCACCAACTGCACAGCAGTTGTCAACTGCTATTAGTCGACTTGAACAGGAGATTAGTCGACTAGCAGAACAAAATTTACACTGATTAGTCGACTACAACAAGGGGTTAGTCGACTATCTTTTGACTGATACAGATACTTAGTTTCTGGAAAAACTGAATGTAGTCGACTAATAGGAACCATTAGTCGACTATATAATGTGTTAGTCGACTATAGATATAGGGTAAGTCGACTAATTTTCATGTTAGACAGAAACAGAGAGTTGGAAATATTTGTATAGGTTATTAGTCGACTTGGGAAATTGTATAGTCGACTAGGGTATCTGTTAGTCGACTATATATGGAAGACAAGTCGACTAACTTTCATGACAGAGAACAAACAGAGACTTGGGTTATTGTTTTGGAAAGATCTAGTCGACTAGGGGTTTTTAGCAAGTCGACTATATAATGGATAGTCGACTATATTAGAAGGTCAAGTCGACTTGGAAGGGAATTTTGTGTAAGTATTCAAGGCTTTTCACAGTTTTCTAAAGTTACACAAAACATATCCAAAAATACTCATAGGCTTCAACTGGCTTCAACTGAGGTTGAGTAATCATAAGTGCTTGTCCATCATCAAAATTTGTTCAACTTTGTAGTAGGCTTTCAACATTCTCCCCCTTTTTGATGATGACAACCCATGTTTTGTGATAACTCCCCCTGCAGCAAAACTCCCCCTGCAGTAAATATGTTATAACAAAATGATATATATATAATCAAGTCGTTTTGTTTGCCCCTGCAGAAAGTGTTAAGTGTCCCCTCCCTGCATTGTCATATGTCAATATCCAGCACATAGTTGTATAACACACATTGACATATGCTTGTCACAACAGAAACAGATTTTCAGATTTGCACAGAACATTGCCAGTGTTATGTTTCAGATTTTCTGTCAGCAACACATAGCAACTGTCAGATTTGCAGATATGAATATTCTTTATGAAGTTGCTGGTCACAACATATATCAGAACAGAATAATATGCAACAGAACAGATTATATAACACAAACATAACAGATTATATATAACACAAACATAACACATAACACAAAAGTTCTCCCCTTTGTCATTAACAAAAAGCAGAAAACATACAGAAAAAAGGTAAAAAAACTGCAAAAACAAAAACACGAAGAAATGCCAACGCCATAATCTTCAAAGGTCGGATCCGGGAGGAGGAGGTGGCGGAAAATGTGTCTTGAGGAGGTTCAGAATCTCTGTTTGAGTTGATGCAAATGAATCCATCTGAAGTTGCATATGCTCAAACCGAGTCATCATTAAAGACTGATTTTGAAGCACTTGATTCTGAGTGTCTTGAAGAACTTGTTGTTGGGCATGAAGAGAGGCAATCTCAACAGACAGTGAATTGTAGAAGGCATCAGTGTAAGAAGGAGGTGGTTGGTTTGGAGGTGGTTCAGTGAAAGAAGGTTGGGTAGAGGAAGATGGAGGTTGAGTGGAACTTTGTGGAGGTGAAGAGGGTGGTTGTGGAGGAGGATGAGGGATATCAGTAAGTTTCATGCGGTGAAGAATGGCACGATCAAATGGTTCGAATACTTTGATGACACTAGTTTCAGAATCAAGATCAATATGAAATTTCCGAAATACGTGTGTCAAGAAAGCTCCATAAGGAAGAAAGGAAGTATGGGACTTAACCATAGTATCAAAAATAATTTTTGCCCAATTGACATCGAGGCCAGCCATAATTGCATAGACGCAAGTGGCTAACTCTCGTGAATAGTAGTTGTAGCTTCCAGTTTTAGGGCAAATATTGTATGCAAGGATACGACCTATAAGACGTGGGATAGGCTTCAATTTGTTGTTTGTCATAGGTAATCCTTGTCCAGGCAAAAAGATACTAGATAAGACCTCTTCATTATCCATTTCAATATCATTTATCAAGAGACCGTTATAAGGAATGGAAAGAATACGGCCTATGGATTTGGGAGATAATTTTATATTTATACCTTTAACCAATGAATAAATGTGAACATCATCTTCATTATCTTCAAAGGTCAAATTAGTATAAAACAAGTTATCAAGAACGGATAATAGCCTTGTCTAGAATCCGTAGAAAACATGTGAATTAGACCACTATTTTGCAAATATGAGACAATGTCATAATCATAAAAGTCTTCATATTTAACAAAACGACCGGGTAGAATTTCTAGGGAAGACAATCTAATGAAATCCTCTTCTAGAGCAGGATTCTTTAGAAATGCCCTAAAATCAACTTGTGAAGATGAAGATGATGGAGTAAACATAGTTTTCTTTGACCTAGACATGTTGAGAACAGAAATTGATGGAATATAACACAAGATATGAAAGGGAATTTCAGTGGTTTGAAGGATTTTACCAAGTTTTGGAAGTGGAAGAGAAGAAATCAGGGGAGAGTTCACTGCTGCTGGCGCTCCTTGCTGCCTGGTAGTCGACTGGAGGAATCAGCTGGAAGAGAGAAAGTGGGAAAGTCTAGGGTTTTGAAGAATGAAAGATAAGAATGAATGGTTGGGATTTAATCTTGAGTGATATCAAAGGTGAGGATTAAAAGAGAATGTTATTGGATCCTTAACTTAAGAAAACGGGTCGGGTTTCGAAAAATAAAAACTGAAAACAGAACACAGACTTCAAAGAATTAGTCGACTTGAGGGTTGGTACTAGTCGACTAATAAATTTACTAGTCGACTAGTAAATAAGAATAGTCGACTAAGTTTTGAAAAATCAAAAAGCTATGTCTCTGTTAATGCAAATTAGTCGACTGGGTTACTGTCAAGTCGACTAGGATCTGTATAAGTCGACTAATATGGATAAGTAAGTCGACTAATTATGTAAAAAAAATGCCTTTAAAATTCTGAAAAAAATATTTAAAAATCAGAAAAACTGCAAATACCCAAATCTCTTCTAAATTTCATAAAAGTATCTTCTTTAAGAGGCTTTGTGAAAATATCTACAATTTGATTATCAGTGAATATAAAATTTAAAGAAATGTCACCTTTTAAAGCATGATCACGTAGAAAATGATGTATAATATCAATATGTTTGGTACGTGAATGATGAACTGGATTTTTAGATAAATTAATAGCACTGGTATTATCACACATAATAGGTGAGTTTGTGATAGTCATGCCATAATCAAGTAGGGTTTGTTTCATCCATATAATTTGAGCACATGCAACACTAGCAGCAATATATTCTGTCTCGGTTGTTGATAATGATACAGAATTTTACTTTTTACTGAACCATGATACTAGTGAATGTCCCAAAAAGTGACAAGTACCACTAGTACTCTTCCGATCAGATTTACATCCAGCAAAATCAGCATCACTATGTGATAGTAAATCAAATGTGCTTGATTTGGGATAAAATAAACTATAATTGAGTGTGTTATTTAAATATCTAAAAATCCTTTTCACTGCTTTAAGATGTGATTCCTTAGGATTTGACTGATATCTAGCACATAAGCATACACTGAACATAATATCAGATCTACTTGAAGTAATGTATAGTAAAGAACCAATCATACCTCTATAGAGTTTCTGATCAACATTCTTACCATTTTCATCTTTGTCTAAAAATATCGTCGTACTCATGGGAGTATTCTTATGACCAGAATTTTTCATGCCAAATCTTTTTAGCAGTTCCTTTGCATACTTGCACTGGGAAATGAAGATTCCATCCTTCATTTGCTTTATTTGCAGACCGAGAAAGTAAGTAAGTTCGCCCATGTGGCTCATCTCAAATTCACTCTGCATGGTCTTAGAAAATTCTTGACAAAGATTATCGTTAGTAGATCCAAATAAAATATCATCAACATAAATCTGAATGACTAAGATATCTTTATCAACATGTTTAATAAAGAGAGTTGTATCTGCTCTTCCCATCTTAAAATCAGAATTTAAAAGAAAACTTTTTAATCTATCATACCAAGCACGGGGTGCTTGTTTTAAACCATATAAAGCTTTCTTAAGTTTAAAAACATGGTTTGAAAATTTTTCATGTTCAAAACCTGGAGGTTGTTCAACATAAACAGTTTCTTTAATAAATCCGTTTAAAAAGGCACTTTTAACATCCATTTGATATAGTTTGAAATTCATAAAACAAGAAAAAGCAAGTAAAATACGAATAGATTCAAGCCTAGCTACTAGTGCATAAGTTTCATCAAAATCAATACCTTCTTCTTGATTGTATCCTTGTGCTACTAACCTTGCTTTGTTCTTAATGACTTCACCTGTTTCATCAAGTTTGTTCTTAAAGATCCATCTGGTACCGATGACTGGATGATCAGTAGGACGTTGTATAAGATCCCAAACATCATTTCTGACAAATTGTTTCAACTCTTCTTGCATGGCAATCGTCCAAAAATCATCCTCACATGCTTCTTTGATATTCTTCGGTTCAATGAGTGATATGAAGGCAATTTGTGTCATGTATTTCAACTTGGATCTTGTCTGAACGCCTTGATTTATGTCTCCAATAACCAAATCACGTGGATGATTTCTTACTTCAACATATGCTTTCGGTAACTCGGTAGAAGTCTCATCATCCTTAGAAATGTTAGTATCAACAGAAGATATAACAATATTATCAATAGGAGTATCTATAATATGATCATCATCATGTGGAGAAGTATTAGAAATAGGCTTAGTCAAGGATTCATCAAATTTAACATGTAATGATTCTTCAATAGTAAATGTTTTCTTATTAAATATTCTATATGCTTTACTTTGAGTAGAGTATCCAACAAAAATACCTTCATTGGATCTAGCATCAAATTTATCTAAAGCATCTTTTGTATTTAAGATAAAGCATTTACATCCAAAAATCTTAAAATAAGAAACTTTGGAATCCTATTATAAAACAATTCATAAGATGTTTTATTTAAAAAAGGTCGAATAAGCACACGATTTAAAACATAACATGCAGTAGCAATAGCCTCAGCCCAAAAATATTTTGGTAAATTACTGTCCATAAGCATAGTTCTAGCACATTCTTGCAAAGTCCTATTCTTTCTCTCTATAACACCATTTTGAGGAGATGCTCTAGAAAATGCAAAATTATGTGTAATACCATACTTATCACAGAAATTTGAAAAAGATTCATTTTCAAATTCTCCTCCATGATCACTTCGAATAGTGACTATGTTTAGAGACTTTTGATTTTGAATTCTTTTACAAAAACTTGCAAATTCATCAAAAGTATCATTTTTATTTTTTAGAAAAATTACCCATGAAAAACCGTGAAAAATCATCAATAATAACAAAAACATATCTACTATTGTTTAAAGAAGAAACACGAGTAGGACCAAATAAATCCAAATGCAACAATTCTAAAGGTCTATTGGTAGAAACTAAATCTTTAGATTTAAAAGATGATTTACTTGTTTTCCTAATTGACAAGAATCACAAAAATAATCCTTTTTAAAAGCTATTTTTGGAAGACCTTTAACTAAATCAAATTTAGAAATCATAGAAATAATTTTCATATTCAAATGACCAAATCTTTTATGCCATAAAAAATAATCATTATTAGAAGCAAGTAAACATAAATCATCATTAGATGATATGCAAGATATAGATAATTCATAAATGTTATTGTTACGAAAACCTTTGAATAAAATATCTTTCATGTTAGTATCATAAATAAGACATGCATCTTTTTCAAAAACAATTTTATAACCCTTATCACATAATTGACTAATACTTAATAGATTGTGTTTTAAACCTCTTACCAAAAGAACATTTTCAATAAGGGGTTTTGAAATGTTACCAACTATGCCGGTACCAATAACCTTTCCTTTGTTATTGTCTCCAAATATCACTGAACCTCCCTTTTTGATTTGAACGGAAGATAGTAGTTGAATGTGTCCGGTCATGTGTTTGGAACACCCACTATCAAGTATCCACTTCTCTTTAAAAGGTACCTATAAGATAAAACAATTTGTATGGTACCCATCATGATAAGTGTTGGAACCTATTTCGATGAAGACGTTCGTGACGATCAAATTCATTTGGAGCTCTACACATGACGAATCAAGAGTCCGACATGATCAAGTTGTGCCAAAGAGGGTTGAGATGTTGTTGTTTGTAAAGAAGATATAGCATGTAAAAGCCTTGATACAAACCAACACTTTAGTGTCCTGTTAGTCGACTTGATGTCCCAATATAGTCGACTAATAAACACTGTAGTCGACTAACCAGAAACCCAAGTCGACTAGTCAAGTGTCCAGAAATTGACCCAACTCTCTGTTTGATCAATTAGTCGACCAGCAGTAAACATAGTCGACTAATAGTCTTTTATAGTCGACTAATCAAAGTCCCCTAGTCGACTAATCCCTTGTCAAGTCGACTATCTTGTTAGTTGCAGTCGACTTGAAGTAGTTATCCAGAAACCTTTCAACCAACAGACATATCCCTAGTCGACTACTAGCTAAATCTAGTCGACTAATAGAAGGAAATTTGCCTAGGCTAGTCGACTAACCCAGTATAAATTGCCCAACTTAGTCGACTAACTCATATCTCAAGTCGACTATAGGCAGTTTCTGACTGTTGGACAGTTTCTGTTATCTGAACCTTTTGGCAACGTTTTCCAACGTCCATATCATCTGAATTGGTCCTATAACTACCCTAACTAACCCTAGTCTACAGCTATAAATAGGGAAGTTATTCCTAAGGCCAAAGGTTAAGAAAAACAAGATTTTCATTCAGTTTTCAAAAGCCAAATTCCAGAAAACCTGAAAACTGATTTCCTAACTTCTGTTCTTCACCAAAAGACAATTCTGTTTAGTGAAGTTCTCTGAAGTTCATCTTTCCTATACTGTACCTTGTCCACATACACATCTGTATCAAGGCTATAGGAAAATTATTGTAAATTCTCAAAGTGATTTGTACACGGGAGGCTTCTTGGTTGAAGAGGCAAGTTGTACAAGGTGACCATTGTACACGGGAGGCTTCTTGGTTGAAGAAGTAGTTGTACAAAGGTAAAAGGTGTTCTCTTGGTGGAAGAGAAGGTGTACACATTTGACGAAGGGGATTCGACAAGTGGTGTACATGTTGTATTGATTTTGGGTGGCAAGATAAAGGTTAAAGGAAAATCTCAAGCGGGTGGCTTGGGGACTGGACGTAGGTCACAAGGACCGAACCAGGATAAATCTCTTTGTTTGCGTTTGCATTTTCTGAGATTTGTTTTCTTTACTTGCAAGTTATTTATTTACTAACGATTAATCTTTCTTGTTTAGTGTTTATATGACTTGTGTTGTGTTTTAGATTATTGTTGCCAACAAGAGATAATTCCGCAATTAGTCCTTATCTCAACGATCCTACAATAGGGTCCGAAAAAGATTAGCCTTTAGGAACCCAAATCCAATTGGAATTTGGTTTCCACTTGTTAGTATAAACATAATTCTCAGAATTACACACATCATGTATATAAGATGCAATATAAACATTTTTATCAACATTATTTAGATTCTTAGGAACCCATATATATTTGCATCTAATTCTTTTTGAAATAGTATTTCTTTTCACAAAAGAATTATATGGATTATTATTATGAAGATGTGTAGATTTACAAAATTGGTTTTTGAAAATCCAATACCAACATGAGTAGGTTTGTAAATCTTATCTTTGAAAAACCAAGACCAAAATGATTGTTAGTCATCTTTTGAGAAGATAATAAAACATTTAAATTCTCTTTTCCTTTATTAATTTAGTTACATTTTTCAAAAGATCTTCATACTTAATTTTGAAAATAGTCATGTCTTTATCTAAAATAGTAATTCTAGAATTTAAAGAAATAGTTTCCTTTTTAAGTAAAGAATTCTCTTTTAAGAAAATTTCATTATCCCTTTTTAAAGATGCAATAACTTTTTCAAAATCTTCTTTTTGAGAACTTAAAGAGGATGTTTGAGAAACAAAACTTGCATTTTCATTAATGAGTATTTCATTTTCCTTTATTAAAACTTTATTTTTAATCTTCTCATTTTTGAAATTATTAAACAATTCATTAAAGGCTTCTAATAAATCATCATAATCTTGTACCTCTTCTTCTTGGGCCATGAAGCAGATATTGGCGGTTTCCGTTGCTTCTTCTTCGTCAGAGGAAGATGAGTCGCTATCATCCCATGTTGCTTGGAAGGCTTTCTTCTTCTTGTTGAACTTATTGAAGTTCTTGAAGTGTCCTTTTGATTTCATCAATGGGCAATCCTTCTTTATGTGGCCTGGTTTGTTACACTTAAAACAAGTAGGATTATCGTTAGTATCTTTATTCTTTTAAACTTACCTTGTTTTAAGAACCTTTTGAACTTTCTTGAAAGCATCGCCATTTCTTCTTCATCGTCATCCGAATTGTCCATATCTGAGGTTGTATGGAAGGCAAGTACTTTCTTCTTGGATTGATGTTGTTGTTCGTCCTTCTTTCTTTCTTCTAACTGCACTTCATATGCCATTAGATTACCGATTAGGTTTTCTAATGTCATAGTTGAGAGATCATTCGCCTCTTCAATTGCGGTTGTCTTCTTCTCCCATTCTGGTGTGAGTGCACGAAGGATCTTACGAACTCTTTCAACTTGGGTGTAGTCCTTTCCAAGGGATGCTAATGAATTGGTAATGTCGGTGAATCTTGTAACCATTTCGGATATGGTTTCATTCTCCTTCATTTTAAATAACTCAAACCTGTGGATAAGAACAGATATTTTAGATTCCTTAACTTTATTTGTGCCTTCGTGAGTTACCTGAAGAGTATGCCATATTTGATGTGCAGAAGTGGTTGTTGACACACGGTTGAACTCTTCTTTGTTTAAGGCACAAAATAGAGCATTCATCGCTTTGGCGTCAAGGTTCGCATTCTTCTTTTGATCTTCACTCCAAGCGTTGTAGTTGGTTGTTGGCTTAGTATATGCTGCTTCTACGATGTTTCAAAGTTCGTAGTTGAGCGATTGCAAGTAGATCTTCATTCTACACTTTCAATAATTGTAATTGGATCCGTCAAATAGTGGTGGACGTTGTGTAGAATGTCCTTCTTTGAATTGGGACGAAGGGAACTCCGTTGCCATCCTCGTATGGTTGTTGCCTTGAACCCGCTCTGATACCAAATGTAGGATCTATAATCAAAGCAACACAACACTAGAGTGGGGGTGAATAGTGTTTATAAAAATTTAAATCAAACTACTTGCAGGAAATAAAATATTCACAAGATAAACTCAGAAAATTCAAACGCAAAGACAAGAGAGTTATCCTGGTTCGGTCCTTGTGACCTACATCCAGTCCCCAAGCAAACCGCTTGAGATTTTTCTTTCCTGATTTGTGTACACCCACAACCAATGCCTTGTACACCACTTGACAAACGCCCTTTGCCAAATGTGCACAACTCCTCTTTACACCAAGAGAACAAACACCTTGTACAACTTTCTTCTACTCCCAAGAAGACGCCCTTGTACAATGATCTTCTTTGAATGATTACAATGAACCTATAAGCCTTGAATTTGAATGTGCTTGTGGACAAGGTTTCTTATAGGAGGAATTTCAGAAATCTTCACAATGGACTTTGGAATTTGGTGAAGAAAACTGAAAGAGAACAAGTTTTCAGAAAACAGAATTTTTGGACAGAGTTTAAGGCTGAAAACTTTGAATTTGAATTGGTGATTTGACCCTAGGACAATACCCCTATTTATAGGTGAAATCCATAGTAAGTTAGGGTAGTTATCAGGCCAAATTTGAATTTTGAAACGTTGATAAATGCACCAGAATTCACCAACTGCACAGCAGTTGTCAACTGCTATTAGTCGACTTGAACAGGAGATTAGTCGACTAGCAGAACAAAATTTACACTGATTAGTCGACTAACAAGGGGTTAGTCGACTATCTTTTGACTGATACAGATACTTAGTTTCTGGAAAAACTGAATGTAGTCGACTAATAGGAACCGTTAGTCGACTATATAATGTGTTAGTCGACTATAGATATAGGGTAAGTCAACTAATTTTCATGTCAGACAGAAACAGAGAGTTAGGAAATATTTGTATAGGTTATTAGTCGACTTGAGAAATTGTATAGTCGACTAGGGTATCTGTTAGTCGACTATATATGGAAGACAAGTCGACTAACTTTCATGACAGAGAACAAACAGAGACTTGGGTTATTGTTTTGGAAAGATCTAGTCGACTAGGGTTTTTGGCAAGTCGACTATATAATGGATAGTCGACTATATTAGAAGGTCAAGTCGACTTGGAAGGGAATTTTGTGTAAGTATTCAAGGCTTTTCACAGTTTTCTAAAGTTACACAAAACATATCCAAAAATACTCATAGGCTTCAACTGGCTTCAACTGAGGTTGAGTAATCATAAGTGCTAGTCCATCATCAAAATTTGTTCAACTTTGTAGTAGGCTTTCAACATAATCCACCAAATTGGTGGATGCCTTATGGGAATATAGGACCGCCTTTAAAACGATTCTAGGAACGTCTCCTTATAGATTAGTTTTTGGAAAGGCTTGCTACCTTCCTGTTGAGGTAGAGCACCAAGCCTTATGGGCAATTAAGCAGCTGAATTTTGATCTAGATAAGGCTGGTGCATTTTGAAAATTGTAAATTTCTGAACTTGAGGAGTTATGGAACGAGGCGTATGAAAATGCGAAGATTATGAAAGATAGGGTTAAGGCATGTCATAATAAGTTCATCATGAGAAAATCTTTTGTCCAAGGACAACAAGTCTTACTCTATAACTCTAGACTTCACCTCTTTCTCAGAAAGTTGAAATCAAGATGGACAGGGCCTTTCGTTGTCAAGACTGTGTTTCCACATGGAGCCATAGAGATATACGACCCTAAGAATGGAAATGAATTCAAGGTAAATGGTCAACGTCTGAAACTATTTTTGGAATCGATACCGGAAGCAGACACAGCCATGGGACTTTTTGACCTAATGTATCGGTAACTCTACCTCTCTGCTAGTTCATTTCATGCATTATAAATACATGCATACACATTGGGGACAATGCATGAGATAAGTGAGGGGGAGGGTACTAACCTTAATAAAAAAAAAAAATAAAAAAAGATATTTATTTTAACATAGATTATTGACTAACTGTAGGTTGCTGTTAACATAACTCACTAACCTTAGGATATTAAACTTAACAAAAATTATATATATATATATATATATACATATATATATATATATACATATATATATATATATATATATACATATATATATATACATATATACATATATATATATATATACATATATACATATATACATATATATATATATATATATATATATACATATATACATATATATATATATATATATATATATATATACATATATACATATATATATATATATATATATATACATATATATATATATATATACACATATATATATATATATATACATATATATATATATATATATATGAAAAAGAAGATAATATTTTGACTGATCTTTAAAAGAAATCCAAGATAATCTTAAGAATTAGAAAAATCATGATTAGGATTTCTAAAAACTTGGTCAAAATAAAATAAATTGTTGGATTTTTTTTAGGTATAGGAGGAAAATTTTAAATAATTAATTAATCTTGATTTTTACCTTAATGAAATGTGCATACCTAATACACTTTCACATCTAGAATTCTAAGACAAAGACTCTTGTGCCTTATAAAATTTTTTTGCTATATAAAAAATAATAATATAGAGTTCACTAATTAAGCTGGATACATGTGCCTCAAGCAGCACAAGTATTCACGCCTAAAGGTGATTTTATAAATAAAGCCCTTGGTTTTGTGGCCTAGTTCACTTGAGTCTTTAAGTTCGTAGGGTGTTTTCTCACCCGGTGCCCTAAAACCGACCGGTTTTGGAGCCACCGATCTTAAGCTTGCTACATAGGTGAATTAGAAAGCCTAAAAAAACTAAGAAATATTATCTATATATGTATTAAGACATCTAATAGTCAATTAGTTAGGTATTAGAGTCTCAAGAAGCCTTGATACTTATACAAAAGAAAATTAGATGAGTTATGCATATTTAAAAAATAAAAAAATAAAATAATAATAATAATAAAGAGGCATGAGAGTCCAAGTTAAAGAATCCCTAGTAAAGATTCACATTCACAAGGATACATATGACTTAGGGTAACAAAAGAGACTATATAAAAATTCAATTTTAATCCTTACCTAAAATTGATAACAAATTATTGTATAAAGATTAAGTTCAAGAATGAATAAAAATGATAATCCTAAAACTTATAGATTACTTAGTTTCTTCAAATATATTTCAAATATTTCTTTCCTTTTTCAAAATAAAAAAATATAAATCACTAACATTTTTTGTTTTCTTTTTATGGATTTTGTGGGTGTAATCCACTGAAAACCCTCACGAGACAACACTCGTCCTCTAGGGGTAACCTAGAGATTTAATGGCTTGTCGTACGTGCTAAGTTCAAGCATGATTCCTATGAAAGTGAGTTAGGATAGGTTAGTTTTTCTTTTATTTTCCTTTTTCTTTTTATTTTTACTCGAGGACGAGCAAAAAAGATAAGTGTGGGGGTGTGATAGGTAGTCAAAAGTGTATATTTATCATCACATTTACCATCATATTTTCCTATTTATTCTCTTATTAAGCACTGTACTAATATTTTATTGTTTAATGTTGTGCAGGCCTTGAGTAACTAAAGAATAAAGAAATAAAGCACAAGTGAAGTCTAAAAGGCCAAAAATCCCACAAAGCCCACATACATAATTTATTTTAGCAATTTAGAAGCTTCTATCTTATCTAACTTAATCTAAACTTGAATTTTAAATTATTAATTTAAAATCTAGGGGAGGAAGAGGAAGGATAAAATAGAATTACTAATTGCTAAAAAGGAGGAGAAAAAGGATAAGATGGATTCTCATCCTAAAATAGAGATGGACTTCTACTTAAACCTAGTTGCTTGCAATACAAAGATAAAGATAAGGGAAAAAGATAAAGATAAAGGGAACAAATCTTTTTCAAATTCAGATTTTTGATAACTTGCTCCCCAACTTATCCCGAGTTCTCAAGATAGAGGGTGTGAATGCCGAATCCAGAAGGAGGCGCCCAAATGGACGGATCAGAGGAGGCCACGCAAGAAAGCGCGTGTCCATTGGCCACGCTATTGAAGCAGAAACACGGCTATAGCCGCGTTCCCGCAGCCGTTAAGATGAATCTGGCAGCGCGATTTCGTGGGAGAGTTGTACTGGGACTCTAAGTCTTATATCTCCTATAAATACCCCTGCAGAGCAACAGAGAGGCACCAATTCAGAGCTGAGGCTTACAGTTTTCTTTAGATCTTTTTTTCTTTCCGAATTTTCTTACATTATTTGTTTTTGTTATTTGAAGAAGAAGATTATTAAAGAAGCAGATGAGCTTTGTAATTGGTCAGTGACATCCAATAAAAAGGCTCTTCATTCTTTTTATTCTTTGCAATTCAATTCAGTTTTCTACTTAGATTATTTATTTTTCTTCTTTTCGTTTTCATGCAACTTTTCTTATTCAAAATAAAAATTGAAAATAAAAATAAAAATATGAATAACTAATTAAAACTATAGTTTGCTAATTTCTCGATCAACCCTAGTCTAGTTTAAAAGATGAACTGAATGACATCTATGCTTGTTAAGAACCCTAGGATTAAAATTGGTATTCTTGAAGATGAATTAATGATTTAGTTTAACTAATTGAGGTTGCACTTTTAAATGATCATTCATGATTCATATTTAAATACTTTGATAGCATAATTTTAAGTGGATTTTCTTATGCTATTCTTTGAAATTAAGATGAACTATAGTTTAATTTTATTAGTGCAAACTAATTAGGGTTTACAATATCTTTATTCATCTTTCTTGATTCTCAATCAAAACTCTTGGGTAAGTAATTTTTCATTCAATATGATGTTCACTCTTTTAGATTAATACTTTGGGTTGTGGTAGATGATTGGTAAACTATAATTCTTTTGCTTAATTAAATCTAATCAATATCTCTTTTTTTTCCACGCGAATTACAGAGAAGATCGTTCCGAAAAGCTTCCATTGCATCCTTCCCTATGGATCGACCCGTCTAGCCCTTGCTACGCAGTTACCTTGAAACAAGATTAAGATTTTCTAAACTCTTTCTTTACTAATTTCCCGTTTCAATCTGTGTCAAAGCTTCTGCAATGTAGTAGTTGAAGAAAATAATGAGGGCAACGTTGTTATCAACCCGAATGGTGAACCCAAGGTGAAGACACTAAATCCTCGTGTACAATTGCCCTATACATACTTCATAGCATGGTACGTCATGCACTGCCCGTCTCTGATGTCAGCAGTGCAGTCGTCTGAAGATTCCATGCCATTTGTCTGGTGATTGGAGCGCTCGAGCTAGAATGGTTGATACATGCTAATGATCCAGAAAATAGAGTAACATGAACTACTAGTTGGTAAGGTATGTCCATGACTTCCCAGGAGTTTCATATGAGGAATGATTTTTTGATCGTCCTGGTGCTGATGGGTTCACCACCCTTTCAGCTGGGGTTTTCTGGTAGTTAATTAATATTTGCCCAGGGTATCTTGTCTTTTGACAAGGGAACATTTGTACAATCGAACCATCTTTCTCGAGCCGATTTGCTCACCAATTTGTGCATGATAAACTATATATAGACAACCTAAATCTAGGCCTTCATTTCAGAGATAACCTGTACAAAGGGGCGAGGATGTGGTACTTCAATGTGGTTGGAGGAACAGAGGTGAGATTCAACCTACCATAGAAGATACCGACTCCTATGCTAGCCTCAAGTTCTGTGCATGGTATGTGCATCAAGCAGATTAGGGCATGTTTCAAGCCAAGAAGGGTTCCAAGAACACCCGTTTAAAGGGATAGATGAATTTTTTAGGTTGAGATCGAGGCTGGTCAGATGAAAGTCACTAGACATGGAGAAAAGCCTACAGAACACCCTCATCAAAAATGTAAACTCTTCAAGCATAGCTTGCTGCGAAGAAGCTTTCATCATATGAGGAGCTGAGGGTCCAAACCTTGGCTGAGGTTGAGGAGGCACGTCAAAGAGATATTCAACGCCTCAAGGACCGATAAAGTCTCTCGCTGAGTACGATTAACTTTTTGTCTCCACTTCTTTTGTAACACTCAATCTTCTTGAATAAGAGAGTGTTTATACCACTTTTACCATTTTGATAATAAAAATGATTACTTTGCCTTTGTCTCACTTTTGTTTTCTCTTTGTGTTTGAAAATTAGATGGAATAGAGCGATGGAATTGTGATTGCTAAAGGTAACGGTTAACTTAGCAATAGTTAGATAACTCTACTAGAAGAATTTGAAATCAAGGAAAATTACTTGTCAGGGTGTGATATTAACATGACTAGGATTTGTTTTGCGTGCTAGAGGCGTGATATTAACTTAGCACTAGAGAGGTGTAATATTAACCAGTGATTTTTTTTCCCACTGGGAAAAGTAAAATGACTATTGTTAGAGGTGTAATATTAACTTAACAGTGATATATTCCCGAGGTTTGATATTAACTTAGCATTGAAGAGGTATAATATTAACCATAGGTCTGATTTTTCGCTCGAAAAGCCAGGAGGGTTCACTATCATAGGTACAATGTTAACTTGATAGTGAGATGAGTGCTAAAAGTGTGATTTAATCTTAGCACTGTAAATCTTATTTTCATTGAGAAAATCGAGAAAACATATACCATATATGTGATATTAACTTAGGAGGTATACGTTTTGCAACTTAGACAAATTTGGTCAGATGTGTGGTGTTAACTTGACCAGAATTGATTTTGCAATTTGAGCAATGTTTGATTAGAGGTGTGGTGTTAACTTGACCGGAATTGATTTTGCAATTTGAGTAAAGTTTAGTGGACTTGTGACTTTATTGAAAAGAATTGACAAGTAGGAGTTATACTTGCTAGTGATATATTGAAATTTTTATTGTCAGAGGTACAATGTTAACAAGACATGGTAAATTTATAATCATTTTGCTAAAGAAATAAATACAATTTGTGGTCCTACCATTCCATGGAAAGGAATTGGTAAGGAATTCTAGGGAGAATAAGTGGGATCAGGTCCCTTAGGATTTTTAGAAAATCTTACGCTATCAACGGATTTGGTATGTATTTATTAACTACAGTTTGAGTTGAGCCAGCCATACTATTTCTTTCAGCATAATGAGTTATCGAGGATTTTTTGTTGGGCTTAGAAGCTAACATTTTTCTCTATTTTTAGCCATTGGAGGTATTGGATTATTATGTTACTGTAAGTAACAAGATGTATTTTCTAGGTTTTCGCTCTGTAAAATCTCACTGGGGATTAAGGAAGTGAATATAAACTTCACAGAGATTTGGTCTAGAGATTAACATTCTCCATGGAATTTTCTCTGATCCTCATTTGGTCACCACACTTTAATATGAATGTGAAAATACTGAAAAAGTTATGCAAAGATGCGTAATGAACTTTCTTCAATGAATTCGGCTTAATAAGCCATCATATAAACTCATTCAATCCACCATGAGAGTCGATCGATCGCCACATCATGATTTGAATGTGAAAGCACTGGAAAGGTTCTGCAAAGATTATCACGAACCTTCTTCAATGAGTTTGGTTTGATAAGCCATCAAATAAATTCTTTCAATCCACCATCTAACCATTTGAACGCCTTGTCATTGTGTCAAGCTTTGATCGATCGAACAGGAGAAGGGAGACATGCCACCATTACAATGAAAAAGTCAGTCTAGATAAGCCACCCTTCTGGATCAAGAGGAATAATTAGGAAGAAGAGTGTCTAAAACTATTGCTTAGGCATGCTCGATTTCAAAATATAACCTATTCTTCTAAACTGAAGATGGGTGCAAGTCTAAATACTAGAGAAGGGTGACAATGCTAAAAAATGATATTATCCTTTGTCTTTTCTTTTATTTTAAATCATGCATCATAATGTCACCAATATTCGGTCAGCTCGGCATTGATAAACCATGACGTGATCCATTGAATAAGAAAGCTTTTCTTTGACACTCTCTCAAGCATCTCGGATCCCAAACCCTAACTTATCTAATTGATCAGGGTGAAGCTTTGATCAGAGGAGTAGTGCTAACTTGATCGTGAGAAGAGTGACAAGGTTAAAACTGAAGTTTCTAACTTTGTCATTTCTTCGATATTGACGTCATGCCTCATAATATCAGTGATGCTCGATCGGTTCAGCGTCGATCGACCGTGATGTGATCCGTTAAATGAGAAAGCTTTTCTTTGGCGCTATCAGAATTGTAGTGTTAACTTAATTGTGAGAAAAGTGACAAGACTCACACTAAAGTTTCTAGCTTTAAATTTCTTCAATATTGACATCATGCATCATAATGTCAACAGTGTTCGGTCGGTTCGGTGTTGATCGACCGTGATGTGATCCTTTGAATGAGGAAGCTTTTCTTTGGCGCTTTCTCATGCATCTTGGATCTCAAACCTTATTGATCTTATTGATTAGGGTGAAGCTTCGATCAGAAGTATAGTGTTAACTTGATTGTGAGAAAAGTGAGAAGGCTAAAGCTGAAACATGATCAGGCATAATACTTCTTCAAGAATTTCGCATTGATTGGCATCATAAGCGTGTCACCATTTCGATTTGTAAGACGATAAGCTCTATTTGAGTAGACCATCTCTACTACGCAGGGTCTTTCTCACTTATCATGATCAAGGTTCGTTTAATAGCTAAGACAAGATTACCTTTATTGAAGATTTGTTTACTTTCTTGTTGAAGGCTTTTATGATTCAATCTTAGTAAAACTCGATATGTTGTTGAGCTTAGAGTCTTTTATCATCCAAACATTCTAACTCTTGGAGGCGCAGTCGATGCTGAAGGTTCACCTAGAGGGGGGGTGAATAGGTGATGGCTAATCTAATGGTCACTTAATGGCAAATAATGCAAATAATGCGGAAGCTAAAAGCAATTATGACCTAATTAAATCTTTTACACTAAACACCACGTATAACCAAAGAGTGTTGCCGAATTCCCCGTGAAGGGCTCTGGACAAACTCCTCTAGATTCCCCTTGAATGGGTTGAGGTGCCGCGTTGGCTCTCTTGGTTGAATACAAGTGTTAAACAACAATCCCAAGCAAGTATATCAATTAAGCACAATGTATATCAAGCATGTAAATGATAAAGACAATAATTGAATGCAAGATATAATAAGAGACAAAGAGAGAGAGAGAGAGAGAGAAAAGGAAATCGCAAACACAAAGGGTTTGTTTCGAGGTTCGAGCACACTTGCTCTACATCCCCGCCTTCGACACACGAAGGATTTCCACTATGCAAGATCCCAATGGATCTCTCCTCGGTGCCGCAACACCTACAAGCCCTCGGACTCTCTAGTCCCTTACACACCGCAAGCCCACGGCTCGCCGAGGCCGCACCTCGTACAACAAGTTCGCACCCGAACTCGAAACAACGCGGACACATACGTCCGCCTCCTCAAAGTACAAGAAATGATCTCTTGGTGATGTAAACACTTGATCACCAATAAAAGCTCTCACTACAACACTCCTATAAGATGAATAGACAAAGGTTGCTCAAGTGTTTGTGTGAGAAAAGCAAGGATTGGAACTTTGGTGAAAAACTCAAGAAATCTCTTTTAACACACTCTAAATAAAACTCCCTTTAGATAGGAAATATTTGCTCTCAAATATGTGGAGAAAACTCTTCTGAAAGAATGGGAAAAACTGGCTCAAAGCTCTCCTAAAATCTTCTCTTAAAACAATGACAAGATCCCCAATTTATAGGCTGCCAGAAAACTAGCCGTTGGGATCTGTCAGAACTGCTGGTCGACCGGTGCGGTCGACCGCCAATGGTCGGATTTCTGACCGTTGGAGCCACGGTCGACCGCCCGGGTCGACCGACCCACTGGAGCTGAGAGCTAACTCTCTGTCGGTCGACCGGTGCGGTCGGCCGAACTTTCCAGAGAGCACTGCTCTCTGGAGCGGTCGACCGGCACGGTCGGCCGTCCTCCAGTACACAAAGGCGTGCACGTTTGTGCACGTCGGTCGACCGATCCGGTCGGCCGACTCCTGTATTAGTCGACTATTAAAGGTCACTAGTCGACTTATACGAAGCCTGAAACAGTTTTCTGGGATTAAAAAGTTAGTCTTTTTGGCTCAAATAAAATCCTATAAAATACATAAAAATCTACAAAAATAGTTTAACCAATATACTTTGATATTCAAACATGCTTGCACAAAATCAAGGCATGTTATAAAAGATTGGACTATTTTTGTAACTTGGAAATATTTGGCTCAAGATAAAAACTGTATTTTCCAAAACATGTTTTCTAAACTATGTTATTTCCAAAACATCTTTTTCCAAATCTTCATCAAATACAAAAACAAGATATTATAATTCATTTTAAGGCATAGTGTGTATGGATATGATCCACTACACAATCAAGATGAAATATCTATGTTTTTATCATAAAGCACTAAATATGGTTTTGGTTGAAAGATACTTATATGGGAAACACCAAAAACCAAATAGTATTTTGTCACAAAGAAAAATCTTTTATGAAAATAATTCTATCAAGAGTGTGTGTGCATGGTATACTTGAGCAATCCACCAACTATCTATCCTTTACATTTTATCTAAAACAAAAACAAAATCTTATACCTAGACACAAGTCTTCATCTTCTTGAAGTCTTCCCTTGAATTCTTCTCATCTTCTTGACTTGGTCCAAGCTTGATCCAAAAGCTTCTTGGATCACACCATGCTAGCTCCAAATCTTGACATTTTATCCTTTGTTGAGCTATACACCTACTAAGATCTTGATAATGAATCTGTCACTAATTAAACACAAGATCATTAGTAAACATAACTTCATGAGTTGATCATCATCAAAACTAGGGTGATAGGCCTTTGGGCCAACAATCTCCCCCTTTTTGATGATGACAAAACTCATGAGGTTATATATGCATGGATTAAAGTAAAGCTTCAAGGAAGCTCCCCCTTAACTCATGCATAGTCATAAATAATAATATATGACAATGAAGCTCATAAATATGTATGCAAATGATGGAGATGAAACAAAATAAAACTTTTTCTCCTATTTGCAAAACAAAACATATATGCATAAATAACAAGGAAGACAAATACTTCTCCCCCTTAAGCAATGAAAACATTTATATAAACCCAAATACTTACAATACTTCTCCCCCTTTTTTGTCACTCATCAACAAAGGGGTCAAAGTAAAGTGAAATCAAACAAATTTTTCTCCCCCTTTTTGTCAAAAACAAAGAGATCAAGAAGGGGTAATACAAATCAATCAATAAAAATTTATATGCGATATACATTCATGAAGAGGAAGACGCTAAGTTAGCTTCCCTACACATATGCATTACATGAAGAAGGGATGACAAGCCCTAACTCACATAACACATATTATGTAATGCATAAGAAGAGGTGTGAAGCTCCCCCTACACACGTTTATCATATAAAGAAGAGTTGTCAAGCTCCTCAATTTACAATATACTCAACATGAATCCATATGTAAGAGAGATGTTAAGCTCTCCTTGCATATAGGAAATACAAATAAAAAGTTTTGAACTTTCTTAATAAAACACATTTTGAGATATCAACATATTTTTTTTTAATTTTGATATCAAATTTGAAAACATATTGCATAAGCTTTAAGAATTACCAATTGAAAGTTGAATTAAGCTTAGCAAATAGATCACATATATGTATGAAAAGATAATACCAATAGAAATTGATATAATTTAAATTTGAAAAGCATTCATACATATAATCAAAATATGAGTATATAAAAATCATATTGATACCAATTGAAAATATCCAATGATACCAATTGACGAGTAAGCTTATCATATACTCTACCAAGGAAGAATTTACACTAGTAATATGAAAATGTTTTAAAACTAGTACGAAATCCTTCAAGCAAGGAATAAGTCAAAAAAATATTTTTCATGAAACACAAGTAAATCACATGGCACTAAAAACACTCTAATATCCATGAAGTCCATAAAATTTTCAAAAGAGGTGAGTGCACTAGTGTTATGTGGAACATGGTATCATGAAAATGTCAATAAGGTTCAATATTCCTTTAAATCATCACACATTTTTTATTAAAAACAAAATTTATATTTCAAGATATATGTATATTTTGACAACACAATAAGTATACATACATATCTCTTAAACACAATTGAGTCCATATAAATAGATTTGTATTAAAGGCAAATGACTCAAGAGGTATACATGTATATCTTAAAGTTTGGCAAAATACACATATACATGAAATGAAAACACATGATCATAAATCAAATCCAAAAAGTGGGAATATAAGTTTAAAAATGTATGTATCATCAAAACCAAGCAATACAAGCACATTTCATGGGTTCAAATAAGCATTCAAGCACAAATATAAATAGATTTATTTGTGGCCCACGATATGTACAAGTATAAATCTTAGTGTTGACAAAAACTAACATATAAACTAATATTCAAATCATGAAGCATCAAATTTGAGAAAAAATAGAATCATGTGGAAATCTTAAAAATTATTTGAAGAACAAATAACTAGTGTAAATTGTTTTTGAAAAACTAGTTAAAGATCCTTCAAATATATCAATTCTTATGTTTTTCATAAACATAACTAGATACACAAAAATTTAAGCACTCATGGTCTATAAGGCTCAAAATGATTTTAACAAAAGTGTGAGTGTTAAACGATCATGTAAATAGAATTTTTATGAAAATAGTCAATGAAGCTCAAAAAGATCATAAGTCACATATTAAAAAAAAATCATTTTTCATTAAAACACTAATCTTCATGGTATATGTATGATTAATCCAATCCTAACAATACACATACATATCCCAAATATTAAAGAGTCTATTAATGATGTTTGCATGAAGGCAAGAGACTCACGGGTATACATGTATATTTATTAGATTTGAATTAAAGATACATATACATGAAGTAAAGCATGAAAATAGGCAAAAGCATGTATAAATGAGAATCATCAAAACTAGTCTATACAAATGCAAATAGTGGGTACAAATGAGCATGAAGTTCAAATATATATGAGTCAATTGTAGTTCACTATTCATATATGTATAAATGCAAGTTTGACACATTCTACATCTAAGCATGTAAATACCACATGAAGCACACAAAAATACGAACATGCTATATGATATATGAGATTAAAAGCATGTACATAAAATTAGGAGTTTAGAGATTGTTACCAACTCCAAAGCTCCAAGCTTGGTGGTCTTTCCCACCAAAATCTCCTTGATAGTGATGCATCCCAAAAGTATGTCCATCATATCCAAGTGCATCCACTACCAAGGCACCAATCCTCTCACGTCTTGTGAGAGCCCTCGCCTACATCAAAAGCAAATGGTGGGGGTTTTGGTACCCATATTTTCTTTGGTCCTTTGGGGTTAGACTTGTAAGGAACCCAAAATCTTTTATAATTAGCAAAATTTAGAGAATTAATATATCATAACAAAACTTTGCAAAATGGCCTTTGCGGCCACAATGTGTACATATGTACACCTTAGTATGCTTATGAGTGTGGGTGTTAGCATGGTGTGCATCATAAGCATGATGTGGATGTGCATGAACATGTGGAGTTTGTTTCTTAGAAAACATGGACTCCAATCTAGTATGATTGAATGCACAAGAGTTCAAGGTTGAACTCAAATTATTAATCTTATTTTTCAAAACATTAATCTCACTAGAGGTGGCATGTAAAGCATGGTGAGATATATGATCATTTTTCTTTTTCTTTTTCTTTTTCGAGACAAAATCTTTTCTTGTTCACAAATCTTTCTTTTTAAGGAATTATTTTCTTGAAAAACAATTTCCTTTTGTTTTTCCACCAAATCAATCTTATTTTTCAAAAATAGTGTTTCCTTCACAAAGATTATTTAATTTAGAAAGCAAGGAAACATTCTCATTTTTCAAATCTTTATTTTCTTTTTCTAAGCATGCCATTTTATTTTCTAATGAATCTTTTTCATTAAGCATGGCATCAAAATCCTTTTTCAAATTGTTATTTTCTTTTTCTAAACATGCAATGTTAGATTTATATGAATCTTGTTCTATATGCATGCAAGCAATGTTCTTTTTCAAATTTTATTTTCTTTCTTAAGCATGTTATATTTTTCAAGAATTGTTTGGCAAAATGAAGTGAGCTCATCATATGACATGTCCTCATCATCGGATTCAGAGTTTACCTCAAGGGGGTTATCCCCTTGGACCATATAGCACAAGTTGGAGGTGTTGCTTCCAACATCCGAATCGCTCCCCACATAGTATAGATCCTTTTCGCCAAGGGAGGTGAGGGTGTTCCATACTACAAAAGCCGAATCAAAGTTAGAAACCCTAGATAAATATTCATCATTTAGGGTTGACTTTAAAGCATGAATGGCTTTTGCATTAGCCTCAAAATTCTTACCATCTAAAGAATATGCATTATTAGTAGTGGCAAGATATACATGAATTCCTAAGGTCTTGAGGTACAATGACATCTTAACCTTCCAAATTTGGATGTTAAGAATGTCAAAGGTGGGTGGTGACATGAAGTCCATGGTGTGTGTACAAATCTTGTGATTAGCCTATAAATGAGGATCTTTAACTCTAGGTTGTTAGACCCAAATCAGAGTACCAAGCTCTGATACCAATTGAAGGTTCACCTAGAGGGGGGGTGAATAGGTGATGGCTAATCTAATGGTCACTTAATGGCAAATAATGCAAATAATGCGGAAGCTAAAAGCAATTATGACCTAATTAAATCTTTTACACTAAACACCACGTATAACCAAAGAGTGTTGCCGAATTCCCCGTGAAGGGCTCTGGATAAACTCCTCTAGATTGCCCTTGAATGGGTTGAGGTGCCGCGTTGGCTCTCTTGGTTGAATACAAGTGTTAGACAACAATCCCAAGCAAGTATATCAATTAAGCACAATGTATATCAAGCATGTAAATGATAAAGACAATAATTAAATGCAAGATATAATAAGAGACAAAGAGAGAGAGAGAGAGAGAGAGAGAGAAAAGGAAATCGCAAACACAAAGGGTTTGTTTCGAGGTTCGAGCACACTTGCTCTACATCCCCGCCTTCGACACACGAAGGATTTCCACTATGCAAGATCCCAATGGATCTCTCCTCGGTGCCGCAACACCACAAGCCCTCGGACTCTCTAATCCCTTACACACCGCAAGCCCACCGGCTCGCCGAGGCCGCACCTCGTACACAAGTTCGCACCCGAACTCGAAACAACGCGGACACACACGTCCGCCTCCTCAAAGTACAAGAAATGATCTCTTGATGATCTAAACACTTGATCACCAATAAAAGCTCTCACTACAACACTCCTATAAGATGAATAGACAAAGGTTGCTCAAGTGTTTGTGTGAGAAAAGCAAGGATTGGAACTTTGGTGAAAAACTCAATAAATCTCTTTTAACACACTCTAAATAAAACTCTCTTTAGAAAGGAAATATTTGCTCTCAAATATGTGGAGAAAACTCTTCTGAAAGAATGAGAAAAACTGGCTCAAAGCTCTCCTAAAATCTTCTCTTAAAACAATGACAAGACCCCCAATTTATAGGCTGCCAGAAAACTAGCCGTTGGGATCTGTCAGAACTGCCGGTCGACCGGTGCGGTCGACCGCCAACGGTCGGATTTCTGACCGTTGGAGCCACGGTCGACCGCCCGGGTCGACCGACCCACTGGAGCTGAGAGCTAACTCTCTGTCGGTCGACCGGTGCGGTCGGCCGAACTTTCCAGAGAGCACTGCTCTCTGGAGCGGTCGACCGGCACGGTCGGCCGTCCTCTAGTATACAAAGGCGTGCACGTTTGTGCACGTCGGTCGACCGGTCCGGTCGGCCGACTCCTGTATTAGTCGACTATTAAAGGTCACTAGTCGACTTATACGAAGCCTGAAACAGTTTTCTGGGATTAAAAAGTTAGTCTTTTTGGCTCAAATAAAATCCCATAAAATACATAAAAATCTAAAAAAATAGTTTAACCAATATACTTTGATATACAAACATGCTTGCACAAAATCAAGGCATGTTATAAAAGATTGGACTATTTTTATAACTTGGAAATATTTGGCTCAAGATAAAAACTGTATTTTCCAAAACATGTTTTCTAAACTATGTTATTTCCAAAACATCTTTTTCCAAATCTTCATCAAATACAAAAACAAGATATTATAAATCATTTTAAGGCATAGTGTGTATGGATATGATCCACTACACAATCAAGATGAAATATCTATGTTTTTGTCATAAAGTACTAAATATGGTTTTGGTTGAAAGATACTTATATGGGAAACACCAAAAACCAAATAGTATTTTGTCACAAAGAAAAATCTTTTATGAAAACAATTCTATCAAGAGTGTGTGTGCATGGTATACTTGAGCAATCCACCAACTATCTATCCTTTACATTTTATCTAAAACAAAAACAAAATCTTATACCTAGACACAAGTCTTCATCTTCTTGAAGTCTTCCCTTGAAGTCTTCTCATCTTCTTGACTTGGTCCAAGCTTGATCCAAAAGCTCCTTGGATCACACCGTGCTAGCTCCAAATCTTGACATTTTATCCTTTGTTGAGCTATGCACCTACTAAGATCTTGATAATGAATCTGTCACTAATTAACACAAGATCATTAGTAAACATAACTTCATGAGTTGATCATCATCAAAACTAGGGTGATAGGCCTTTGGGCCAACAGATGCTTGTCCTCGTTTGTCATCTCTATTGCCAGGCAATACGCAGAGATGGAATATGAATCTCCAATGGTAGTATGGAGTCGCATTCATACACCAAGGAAAATGGTATAGCCTTTCTTGGGGTCTCACCATTGTGCGGTATGCCCAGAGACATTCACCCAGCTTTTTGTCACAGTCACATTGACGTTTTGAGACAAATTTCTCAAGAAGTTTGTCGATGGTCATATTGAATGCTTCTGCAAAGTCTTTTGCAGCTAGATAGTATGCCGTTAAAGACACACTTTGAATTCTAAATTTATTACAGAATTTCTGAAATGTTTAGAAGATGAACTGGGGTCCATTATCGTGGATGATTCGTCGTGACACGCCAAATCGATATAGAACGTGATGCTTCATGAACTTGATCACGTCGGACGTCTTTATTTCCTTCAGTGGAATGGCTTTCGCCCATTTTGAAAAGTAATCAGTTATTGCTATAATGAACCGATGTTCTCTGAACGTTGGAGGGGTGATGGATCCGATGATATCTATTCCCCACATCTCAAATGGCCATGAAGAAGATGTTGGGTGAAGATGTCCTGATGCTTGGTGGATGAAGTCACCGTGGATCTGACAGGCATGACACTGATTGCATCTCAATTTTACATTATTATCATCACATTTGCACATTTATCTTTGATTATTCTTTATTTAACATTTCTATTTAACCCTCTTTTTGATTTTGGTATGTGGTTACTTAAATGAGAAGATAAGGATACAATAAGCTTATATTTTATCCCTAATCCTATCTAAATTTGGTAATCAAGAGAAGGAAATGATAAATCATCATCTTCACGATTTAAATTCAAAATTAGAAAATATATTTCTAAAAGATGGATGGAATAAAGCTAATTCTAATTGGACATAAGAAGGATAATTCAAATTAAATGGAGTTCAAAATCAATTCAGACTCGGATTCAGACCGGACACCTCTTAATATTTGGATCATAACTTTCACTACAAATATTTAAATCCAATGATTTAAGATGCTACAAAAAGAGGACTAACGGGCTACTATTCTTACGGTGATTACTTTGTCCATTTTAGATGTCTAATGAGTAATATTTAGTAACCAACACGCCGATTTGCTGCAAATCAGTTTAGAATTGAATTCCTATATTGAATTGAGATTGAATTAAATCTCCTAATTTGTATCTTATTGTGATTGGCTCTGAGGTTTATTTAAAGGGCTGAAATCTCTCAAAAAAAAATGTATCTCCACATCAGAGATCATAACTTAAATTTTTATTTAGTTTCTCTTTCAAATTTCTTTTGTAATTTTTAAGTTTTAGTTCTAGTTCAATCTTTGTATAGGAGGAGGCTCTTGTAATTGAAGGTGATAGCATTAACAATAAGATTTTCTTTCTTTCCAATTTATCTTTATTTAATTGTATTCTTTACTTGCTTTCTCTTTTACCATGCTCTCTTTTACCATGCTTTCTTTAGTTCTCTTATGAGTTTTTAATATTCTTCATGGCTTATTAATCTCTACCCATCAGTACTTCTAATTCTATATTAGAAAAAGCCAATTGGATCCTATGCAAGCTTAAACCTAGAAAGAATTAATACTCTTGAAGACACATGACGATAGTTAGATCAATTATTTGCTAATACTTCCCAATAGTTTGTCTTATTCTATACTTAGATAGCCTTGATAGTTTAATATTGATTATTCTTCTTATTTTATTCTTGGAAAACTTTGATAGTTTAATGTTAGCTCTTGGTTAGTGATTATTTCAAATAAGGTTTCTCCATCTTATGTATCTTACTTGAATTGAATACAACTCTAAGGTATAGTTTTTATGATTCAAAGTGAAGTTTAATCTAACTTAGATTAGTAAGTTAGTGGTGGTAGATGATTAGCAAGCCTTATTCCTTAATATTTTCAAAACCCTAGTTTTTAATCCAACTCTATCTTCATCTTTTTTCTACTTCTAACACTTGACATAAAGTTCTGTTTTAGAAGAATACTTAATTAATTTAGTGTTCTAAGCGGTACCGAAAAGCTTCTATCACATCCCTACCTATGGATTCGACTCGTATAGCCCTTGCTATCGCGGTTATATTACAAAAGACAGAGACATACCTTCATCCAGATAACATCCTTCTAACTCTTAACTTTATCTTTATTTTTTCAGCAATAAAATTTTGGTGACGTTGCCAGGGAGAGAACGGTACAATTTTCTTTGTTAACTAACCCTAATTTCTCTATTTTTGTATGCATGTTCGGAGAATAGGAAAATACTTTGCAGAAAGGGACATATAAGTGGTTGTGGGACTCTTCATAGAAAGCAAAGCCCTAAACTCTCAACAGAGCCGTGCAAATGCGGCTAGGCTGAGTTGACTACTAACCTGCTTTTTGCAAAGCTGCTTAAAATTTCTTAAACTGTTTATTGCAATTGATAGTTTTTCTGTTGATAACCCTGCATACTTCTAATAAATTAACAATGATTTATTTGTTGATTAACTTAAAAAACTATTTAGATTCTTGCATCGTAGGCACGTGCCTATTTCAATTTTATAATTTCTGTTAAAGAGTGCTAGATACAAGGTACGTCTGCATTGCGTATAAATTAGAAAACACTTTTTTGCAGATTTATTGCTTTTGAGTAAATTCTTTTCTATTTGCTTGTACACGTGCACTAAATTTATTTTAAGGGCAAAACCCCTAAATAACATAAGGTAGGGACGTGATTACCCTTCCTTGGCCCACAAATCATCTTCCTTGCACTCACAACCTAATCCTAATTTAAAATTACTAGACGTTGGCCCTAGGATAACATAGACACTCTAGGAGATTGACTAAAGGAGGAAGTTGTTAGAACTTAACTCTTACCAAATCGGTGACTAGGTAGGGGATTGAGAGGCAAAATCCTGAAGGTTAGTGGTTTGGCTTAATTAGTCCCATCTTGGATAATACCTCCACCAATCTTGCCACCTGCCTAGCCGATTAACTCATGGTCCGATTCGGCAATATACCTCCCACGGATAATTTAAAGTTAGGAGTCGTCTTGATCTAAGTATACCTTAGAATATTCTTGGTTGATTTTTATTTATTTTTTAATTGGTGATATTATTTTGATTAATTTGCATGCAAGTGTGCTCGAGAGACCCAATTACATCTAGGGTAAGAAGAAACAGTTCACTATATATATATATGTGTGTGTGTGTGTATATATATATGTATTTATGTATATATGTATTTATGTATATATATGTGTGTATATGTGTGTGTGTGTGTATGTGTGTGTGTGTGTATAAATATAGGGGGAGAGAGAGATAGGCTTGTGTCCTTCTAAAAGGATTTGAGGCCGAACCTTCCTACTCAAATACCAACATCCAACATTCGAATACAAGTTCCACTTCGTTGAAGTTGATCTATATTATTTCAAGTATTTATAAACCAAAAATGAAGTGTTTTGAATACTTTTTACTCATGCATCAAGTTGAATAAAACGGACGGCCTAAATAGTGAGTTAGTTAGTTTAACGGTGTAGAATAATTGAAACCTAACAAAATTGTTTTTAGGTGTTTTAAATGTTTAGATCATAAACAAATGGCTGGATCGAGAATTTGTATGTCTAAAGACATAGATCTAACCAACTCACTACTTTTGGTCATCCATTTTACGCTGCTTAATGGATGGGAAAAAACTATTCAAAATACTTGATTTTTGTTTATAGAGACCTGAAATAATATGGATCAACTTCAACTGAGTGGATCTTGTATTCGAATGTCGGAGGGTTGAATTTGAGTGGGAAGGATTCAGGCTCAAATCCTTTTGGAAGGACATAAGTCTCTCTCTCTCTCTCTCTCTCTCTCTCTCTATATATAATATATATATATATATATATATATATATGTTGGCCCAAAGGCCTTTCACCTTAATTCTGATGATGACTAACTTATGAAGGTTTGCTAATGATCTTGTATTTAATAACTTTTAGATATTGATCAAAATCTTAGTAGAGAGTTGACTTTAACAAGAGATTCACAGTCAAAGTGCTGAAGCAAATAAGTATTAATTCAAGAGCTCACATCGTAACAATCACATCAAGCTCACTTTGGATTGTGTTTGGATCGAGTCGGCTTTGGGAAGGAGTTCTACAAGAAGACGCCGGTTTGTTTAGTTTTGTTTTGTTTTAGATCTTATGTAAGGATAGCTTAGTCTTGATATGCTCAAGTATACACACACACACAAAAGATAAATAGTTTTTAGTTTCAGTTTAACTGGTTTGGATTTTCAAAGAATACATATATAGTTTTCATGAATAGATCGAATCAAATAAGTTTTACATGGTTTAATGTATATTGAATTTCATCCATATACATCTATGTTTCATACTGACTAAAAACTTAATTTGATGATTCTAGTTCATGGTTTCAAGTTTTGTTTAAAATAAAACCTAGTTTTGGATTTAGTGTCAAAAACATAGATATATCTTTTCTATGTGTATTGGATTCTATCCACACATAATATGCTTCAAAGTGTTTCTATATCATATTTTTATATTTATACAAGTTTTAGAGAAAATGAATTTCATTTCAAAATTCAAGTTTTGAAAAATACCGTTTTGGTTTAAAGCTAAATTTCTTTATCACAAAAATAGTTCAAATTGTTTGAATTATGTGTTGAATTTTAGTCACACATATTTGTTCTTCAAATATTTATAAAAACTTACTTTTGTGAATTTTATGTGATTTTATGGGATTTATAGGTATTAAAAGACCAAGTTTTCAAACCCTATAAACCCTGATTTGAGCTGCTAACGGTCGACCGACCGGTCGACCGTTCCAGAGAGTCTACTCTCTAGAAATGGCCCAGTCGACCGACCAAAGAGTTCACTCTCTGGTTCTGGCCTCGGTCGACCGGTCAGTCGACCGATAGGCAAATTGCCCCCAAGCTCTAACAGTCAGAAATTTGACCGTTGATCGGTCGAACGGGCAGTCAGCTGACAGGTCAGTTTTGACCTGATCTGAACCCCAACGGCTATATTTTCAGACCCTCATAAAAATGGGTCTTTGGGGGTTGTTTCTCCTAAGAATTTCTAGAGCAAAATTTCTTATTTTTTAAAGTGTTTTCAGAAAATTTTAAAAGAAGATTTTGTGCTACAAATTACTTAATTTTATTTGTTTCAAAGTTTTTGGAAATCAAAGAAAACATATATTTGAGAATTCTAGTTTTGTTCTTCATTTCTTTATCTATCAAGAAGTTTTTTTCAAGAGTTTTCTTCGTTGGTTCTTTCCAAAACACTTTGTTTTCTCACAATTGAGTTGTCAATTCTAATCCTATCTTTAAGATCTTATTTTTATGAGAAAAATTATTTGTCATCCTTTGAGATCACCAAGAGAGATTGTTTGTGATCTTTGTGATCACCAAGTATATTTTTCTTTACTTTGTGCTTGGAGAGGTGCCCACCTCTTGTGTAGAGGTTTGTGTATTGAGGGAGAAGTTGTGTACTCTAAGTGTCGAGTTGTAATTCTTCAGTGGAGGTCCCTTTGTGGAAGGTCTTGTGTGAATATAGTGGAAATCCTTCTGTGTGAAGGGGGGGACATAGAGCAGTGGCTCGAACCTCGAAACATATCTTTGTATTTGTATTTGATCCACTATCGCTCAACTCTATCTCTCCTTATATCTTGCATTACTTTACATTGTTCATGTTCATATGCTAGATATTATTTGTGTGTGCTCACACTTTTGTTGAAGCAAGAGAGCTTCTAAGAGCACCTGAACTCTTAATTTAGAGGATCTCGAGGAGTAGTTTAAGAGCCCTTTGCGGGAAATTCGGGCTCACTCTTGGTTAACATATAGTATGCTTGCAATTAAGTTTTTAATTCCGCATCATTTGTCCTACATAGCTTGTACACCTATTCACTCCCTTCTAGTGTACTTCATAGATTATATATATATATATAGATATATATATATATATAATATATATATATATATATATATATATATATATATATATTATATATATATATATATATATTCGGTTATGGCTGATCCAAATTCATATGGTTATAACATTCTATAGGTCAAACCCACCTTTCCACCCACCAACCTCTTTTCAAACCTTAACGATTACACTTAACCTACCTACTCATATTTTACATCTATCCACCCAATTGGTGCAATTACTGCCAAAATCCATCCCATCTTTTGGAACAGTATCCTTAAATAGGGTATCTGTTAGGACTAGGTCAAAATTAATTCATACATTTCAAGGACCTACGAGCGAACC
>JAVJIF010010602.1:0-20000 GCA_038442645.1 Agave tequilana
TACTTTGACAAATTATCTTCTGATTGGTAGTGAAAAGTGCATTTTTATCATCATATTTACCGTCACATTTTCATATTTATTTATATAATTCTGCACATTTATTAATAATTTGTAATTTATTGTGTGCAGGCCTCGAATTCTTATTTTTATAATAAATAAAGCTTAAAGAGCCCAAAAGCCCGATCCAAGCCCATATTTGAAGCCCAAGAGTCAAAGTGCAAATATCAGATTGTCAAAGTGCAATTATGCAAGGCTAAAGTTGCAATTATTAAAGATGAGGGAAGGATAGAATTCTACCCAACCCTAAACTCTTGCAGGATGAGCATAAAAGCCAAGATGAGAAGGAAATTCGTTTAAAAGAGATGGGAGAATTCAAAATCTAGATAACTTGATTCCCAAGTTACATCGAAATCTCAATATGAAGAGCCAGGATCATACTTCCAGAAGCAGGCGCCCACATGGACGGACCAGACGAAGCCACGCGCCAAAGCGCGTGGCCAGCCGCCACCAAAATGCCGCGGAAACGCGGCATTTCCGCGGCAATCTAGTTGATCCAGAATACCAGATTTCGTAGGGGAGTTGTGATGGGACTCTACTTCCTTCTGCACCTATAAATATTCCCTGCAGTGCAACGTACAGAGCGTCCAGCATCCAGCAAAGGGCCAAAGTTAGGATTTTTAGGGTTTTTCTCTTTCTTCTAGTTTTGTAATTAGGGTTTCTTTTTATTTCAAGAGAGGGAGATGGCTATGTTGAGGGTGACACTGATGTATGCTTCTCTTCTCCATTGTATCAATTAATGAAGGTAATTTTTGCTTTTATTTATTTGCTTTACTTTTCTTTTTGTTCTCTTTTTCTTTTCTACGTTATTTCTTTTGATCTGTGACGAGCATACAAGCGATTACCGAACCACAAGTATACCAAAGATTGGTGGTGCCAACGATATTCCATGGAGATGTTCTCCTCCTCGAGGCGTATCAACTCATACTTGCCCAGGCTTGATGACCTAATGCGACAGCGGACTGAGATCGATCCTATGCCTTATGCGTTCATGCCTCCGAAATAAGGTAGAAAGTGTTAGGTTTTCACATATTCTCTCCAACCAAGGTTAGTTTTCTTTTCTTTTCTTTTATTTTATTTTTGTAGATTAAATACAACATCATCTCCATATTCTTTTCTACCACCATTGTAAATACACTTCCTTTCTAACTTAACAAATAAAAATAAAAACTTTAGAGAAACTTGCTTAACGCTTCCATCGCAGTCCCTCCCTGAGGATCACGACCCGCATAGCCCTGCTACCGCGGATTAGAACTGAGACTTGCACATCTATTCTTAAACTAACATATAATATTTTGTGTGCAGGAAAAATCAGTCAACAAATTGGCGCCGTTGCCGGGGAGGGACGGTAAGTTTATCTCTAAAACAAAAATTTAATTTTTAAAGAATTCTTTATTCTTTTCTGTTTGCAGGTTTGGAGAACAGGAAACAGAAACAGAGCAGCAGCAAGGACATACAGCAACCCAGTGCCTCTGCCCTCGAAGGCAGAGCACGAGGGCCTGCAAGTTTGCCGCGGAAACGCGGCCAGAGCCGCGGATCCGCGGCAAGTGCAGTGAACTACTAATTCAGTTTTTGCAGATTGCTGAAATTTGAGATTACTGCTTACTGCTCTATTCTGTTTTGTTTTGTGATATACCTGTAAATTGCTAATAATTCAACAGTAAATCATTGGTTGTTAAAAATAAAGTGATTAGACGTTTGCATATTAGGCACGTGTCTTTTCAATTATTTTTTACTGTTGAAGAGTGCTGGAGAAGCAAGGTACGTACGCATTGCATGTAGAATAGGATTCATCTCTTGGTTGATTTTCTGCTTTGAGTGATTCTTATCTATTTATCTTGTACACTTGCACTAATTCATCTTAAGGGCATAACCCATTAACAAGATAGGTGGGGATTTCATCACCCTTCCTTAGCCCAAAAATCATATCCCAAGCACTCACTAACCCAAGCCTAACTTAAAAATTAGTAGACGTTGGCCCTAGGGACACTCGGACTCAATTAGGAGATTATCCTAAGGGGGAACGGTGTTAGAAGTTGACTCCTGCCAAATCAGTGTCTAGGAAGGGGATTGAGGGCCGAAAGCCTGAAGTGTGGTGGTTATTTAATTAAGGAACGTCTTTGACGGAAAACCTCCCACCACTCTTGCCCCGACCTGGCTGATTAACTTGTGGTCAAAGTCTACACCCTACCTCCCGTGGACAGTCTAACCAGTTAGGAGTCGTCTAGGTCTAGGTCTACCCTAACTTAGGTTAGAAATTTTTCTTTTTTGTTTGTTTTTCTTTTGTTTGCTTTGTGTGATATGGCCTATAACAATAATTTTTTTCAATTTTAATGAGGATCCATATTATACACCACCTCTTTTTCGGATATTACCAACCCGGCATATCATAACTCTAACCAACCTAGTGTGCCAGATTGGTCTTATCGAATCATTACATGCCCCAGTCCCAATACTATGAACAAGATTGGAATAATCATCACTACTCTTCACAGAGTCAATGGAATTCAATACCCCTGAGCCATATGGTCAACCACCTGTTCAACCAGTATCTTCATATACGTCTTCTCCCACATCACCAAGGTTTCAGTCCACCATTGATCTATTTGATGGGTTAGAAGAAAAAGTGGATCGGTTGCAAGATATAATGAATGATCAAATTTCTAGACTTTCAAACATTCTTGAGCGAACCAACCAAGTTGATAGGAACCAAGAATCATTCTGTCTAGAAGACCTTGATCAAAATTCAATTTCATCACATCAATATGAACTTGCTCAACCCCAATCCTTGGACAAGTTGGCTAGTTTTAATTTCAATGAGATTGAATTAGATTGTGAATGTGAACCCGATCCCCACTTTGCGATTCAGTTTCCATTTTCGAATCTATGTTGACTCCAGTATCCTTACCCAATTTGGACCAATTTTCTGAGCCAACATTTATTCCCATACCCATAGATCATGAAATTGAATCACCCATTTTTGATGATCATTTTGAACTTGACCAATTGTGCAATTTTGAAAGTCCATGGAAAAATTGGCAAGTTCCCATTTTATGAGATTGAAACTAATGAGATATGTGACCTAGATTCCCAAATCTATGATCAAGTTCAAATTCCCGAATCATTATTGACTCCTGTTTTGTTACCCGACTTAGGTAATATTTTAGAGTCAGTTTTGATTCCCACACCTATCATTCCTGAACTTGAATCACCAACATTGAGTCACATTCCATTGTGGGAAAATGATTGTAGACTTAAGTTTCAATTTCTCGACTTGGACCCACTTCTTGATCCTAGCCCGACTCCTGAACCTTTACTTGATTTGAGTTTCTATCCTGAGTCGGTATTAGATCCTGAACCTATCATTCTTGAGTCCAAGTCAACCATTTTACCAAGTCACATTCTTTTGTTGACATAGGTATAGACCATGACTCTGTGATGATTTTCCAGGACTGGTCATGTAAAGGGAGTAAGTTTCACGAGAGGATCTTCCATGATCCTATTCATTCTGGGGACTGTAAATATGTAAATAAAAAAGAGGTCAATAAGGTAGGTCCCGTGAACTACCACATTATCTTGCGTGGCCGCATTTCGTGGACCAATTAGACCACCTCCGGAACCACCACCCTAAGGTAACTTCCGCCTTCCCTTGTTCTGTTTCATGCATATATGCATTCATTCATACATTGAGGACAATGCATGAGATAAGTGTGGGGGTGGGCTTTACTAACATACTAACATAAGTAAAAACTAAAAAAAAAAAAAAAAATTGCTAAAAAAAGAAATTAAAAAAAAATTGTTATAAAAAGGAAATATTTTGACTTATTTTTTGAAAGAAATCTAAGTTAGTTTTAAGGATTAGGAAAATCATGATTAGGATTTCTAAAAACTGGTCAAAATAAATAAATTGTTTAATTTTTAGGTATAGGAGAGAAATTGAATAAATAATTAGTCTTGATTTTTACCTTAATGAAATGTGCATACCAAATGCATATCTAGGATTCTAAGACAAAGACCTTGTGCTCATAAAAAAAAAAAAAAAAAAATCACCAATTAAGCTGATACATGTGCCTCAAGAAGCATAAGTATTCATGCCTAAAGGTGAGTAAATAAAATAAAGTCCTTAGTTTTGGGCCTAGTTCACTTGAATTTGAGTCCGCGGGGTGTTTTTCACCCTGGTGCCCTAAAGCCAACCGGTTTGGGAGTCATCGACTTTAAGTTCGTTACATGGGTGGATTAGAAAGCCTAAGAAGACTAAGAAATATAATATATGTATTAACACATCTAATAATCAATTAGTTAGGTATGAGGGCCTCAAGAAGCCTTGATGCTTACACGAAAGAAAATTAGATGCGTTATACATATTAAAAAATAATAATAATACTATATATATATATATATATATATTATATATATTATAATATATATATATATATATATATATATATATATATATATATATATATAATACATAAAGAGGCATGAGAGTCCAAGTTAAGGAATTCCTAGTAAAACATAAGGATGCATATGATTTTTGGTAACGAAAAAGACTATATTAAAAATTCAATTTTAATTCTTACCTAAAATGGAAACAATTAACTTTATTAAGACTAAGTTTAAAGAATGAATAAAAATGAGGATCCTAAAACTTATAGACTACATAGTTTCTTCAAACGTATTTCAAATATTTTCCTTTTTATGGATTTTGTGGGTGCAATCCGCTGAAAACCCTCACGAGACAACACTCGTCCTCTAGGGTAACCTAGGGGTTTAACGGCTTGTTGCACATGCTAAGTGCAACCGTGATTCCTACGAAAGTGAGTTAGGTTAGATTAATTCTTCTTTTCTTTTTCTTTTCTTTGTTTTTACTCGAGGACGAGCAAAAAGATAAGTGTGGGAGTGTGATTGGTAGTGAAAAGTGCATTTTTATCATCATATTTACCGTCACATTTTCATATTTATTTATATAATTCTGCACATTTATTATAATTTGTAATTTATTGTGTGCAGGCCTCGAATTCTTATTTTTATAATAAATAAAGCTTAAAGAGCCCAAAAGCCCAGATCCAAGCCCATATTTGAAGCCCAAGAGTCAAAGTGCAAATATCAGATTGTCAAAGTGCAATTATGCAAGGGCTAAAGTTGCAATTATTAAAGATGAGGGAAGGATAGAATTCTACCCAACCCTAAACTCTTGCAGGATGAGCATAAAAGCCAAAGATGAGAAGGAAATTCGTTTAAAAGAGATTGGGAGAATTCAAAATCTAGATAACTTGATTCCCAAGTTACATCGAAATCCCAATATGAAGAGCCAGGATCATACTTCCAGAAGCAGGCGCCCACATGGACGGACCAGACGAAGCCACGCGCCAAAGCGCGTGGCCAGCCGCCACCAAAATGCCGCGAAAACGCGGCATTTCCGCGGCAATCTAGTTGATCCAGAATACCAGATTTCGTAGGGGAGTTGTGATGGGACTCTACTTCCTTCTGCACCTATAAATATTCCCTGCAGTGCAACGTACAGAGCGTCCAGCATCCAGCAAAGGGCCAAAGTTAGGATTTTTAGGGTTTTTCTCTTTCTTCTAGTTTGTAATTAGGGTTTCTTTTTATTTCAAGAGAGGGAGATGGCTATGTTGAGGGTGACACTGATGTATGCTTCTCTTCTCCATTGTATCAATTAATGAAGGTAATTTTTGCTTTTATTTATTTGCTTTACTTTTCTTTTGTTCTCTTTTTCTTTTCTACGTTATTTCTTTTGATCTGTGACGAGCATACAAGCGATTACCGAACCACAAGTATACCAAAGATTGGTGGTGCCAACGATATTCCATGGAGATGTTCTCCTCCTCGAGGCGTATCAACTCATACTTGCCCAAGGCTTGATGACCTAATGCGACAGCGGACTGAGATCGATCCTATGCCTTATGCGTTCATGCCTCCGAATAAGGTAGAAAGTGTTAGTTTTCACATATTCTCTCCAACCAAGGTTAGTTTTCTTTTCTTTTCTTTTCTTTTATTTTTGTAGATTAAATACAACATCATCTCCATATTCTTTTTCTACCACCCATTGTAAATACCACTTCCTTTCTAACTTAACAAATAAAAATAAAAACTTTAGAGAAACTTGCTTAACGCTTCCATCGCTCCCTCCCTGAGGATCACGACCCGCATAGCCCTGCTACCGCGGATTAGAACTGAGACTTGCACATCTATTCTTAAAACTAACATATAATATTTTGTGTGCAGGAAAAATCAGTCAACATCTTCCTAACCCTAAAAATCAAACAAATAATCTTTTTTTGACCAAGTATAAGAGATCCTTATTTGGATTTTCCTATTCCTTAAAATTAACTTAATTTCTTACAAAAATAAGTCAAAATATTGTTTCTATTTTTCAAAAAGTTTTTTAAAACTAAAGAAAAGTGTTAATTTTTTTTTATAAAGAAAAAGAAAAGTTATGTTAGACCCTCCCCCCACCTATCTCATGCATTGTCCTCAATGTATGAATTAATGCATAGATGCATGAAAAAGAAGAAAGGGAAGGAGAATGTTACCTTAAGGTGGTGGTTCCGGTGGTGGTCTGATTGGTCCACGAAACGCGGCCCAATCAACTTTTCTTGGGTCTCGGAGGAACCCACCAGAAATATCTTTAATATAACCCATTAAAAAGATGTATCCATTAAGGATCTTTATTAGTATTTGGCCCCATCTAATTTCCATATTCCATAACTAATTTCGGAGTCAAATTTGTCAACCACCTCGTCCCAGAATGGAGTATGAAATGATAGAACAGTTGACTTGGACTCAGGAAGGACAGGAACTAATACCGACTCAGGAAGGTGACTTAAGTCAAGTAAAGGTTCAGGAGTTGAAATAGGTTCAGAAATTGGGTCCAACTCAAGAAGTTGAAACTCCAATCCACATGTATTTTCCAACAATGGAATATGACCTAATATGGGTGATTCCAGTTCAGGAATGGATGATAGGTGGAGGAATCAAAACTGACTCTAAAATATTACTCAAGTTTGGTAACAAAACGGGAGTCAAGATTGATTCAGAAAGTTGAACTGGATCACAGATTTGAGAATCTAGGTTACATATCTCATTGAGTTCAATATCAAAAATGGAGAACTTGCCAATTTGTCAATAGGATCTTCAAAAGTGTATAATTGGTCAAGTTCAATATGATCCTCAAAGATGGGTGATTCAATTTCATTATGAATTGGGACAGGATCCAATGTCGACTCCAGGAAAAGATTGAAGTCAGGTAAAGATACCGAAGTCATTATTGAATCAGAAGAAGAATTGAATCACTAAGTTGGGGTTCAAGATCATATTCATTTTCAAGTTCGATTTCAGGAAAATGATAACTTGCCAAATATCAATTTCATTTGGAGTTTGGGCAAGTTCAAATGGTTGTGCTGAAATGGAATCTTAATTTCCAAAACTACATGACTCTTCGGCTCTAACAGAATAGTTAGTGACATCAGGACGGTGGAACGTAGAGATTCGACCATCATATCTATGTCACGATTACGAGTATTTTGAGTATGAGTCATGGCTTCAAGCATCTTTTCATAGTTGATAGGTTCATTGTTTTGATGAAAAGATGAAGAATTATCTTGGAAGTGGTAGTGAAATTGTGAGTCCATCAGATTTTGAGATTTGTGTTTGGACTCACGCATACTCATTTCCATAATTGATGGTTTCTATTTTGGACGGGTGGAACTGAGTATGAATCTTGAACATAATGTGGACTTGGTGGAGAAGGAGGGCAAGATGGTTGGAAATTATGCTCGGGAAGGTGAATCCCCACTGACTTTGTGAAGAGTTGAAATCGTTATGGAAATTATAGTTATTAGATGGGGGGCATGGGTTATATTGATTCGGATAAGACCAATCCGGCACACTAGGTTGGTTAAAGTCATGATATACCGGGTTGGTAATATCCGAAAATGAACTTGGTGTGTAATATGGATTATTATTAAAGTTGAAAGAATTATTATTATAAGCCATATCACACAATAGAATACACAAAAAAAAGAAAGATAAGCAAACAAATAAACAAACAAGAAAGAAAAAATTCTAACCTAAGTTAGGGTAGACCTAGACCTGGACGACTCCTAACTGGTTAGACTGTCCACGGGAGGTTTAATGTAGACTTTGACCACAAGCTAATCAGCCAGGTCAGGGCAAGGTTGGTGGGAGGTTTTCCGTCAAAGACGTTCCTTAATTAAATAACCACCAACCTTCGGGCTTTCGGCCCTTAATCCCTTTCCTAGACACTGATTTTGCAGGAGTCAGATTCCAACATTTTTCCCCTTAGGATAATCTCCTAATTGAGTCCGAGATGTCCCTAAGGCCAACGTCTACTCAATTTTAGTTAGGCTTGGGTTAGTGAGTGCTTGGATTCTGATTTTTGGGCTAAGGAAGGTGATTAAATCCCCACCTTATCTTATTATTGGGTGGTGCCCTTAAGATCAGTTTTTGTGCAAGTGTACAAGATGAATAGATACACTCTAAGCGATATAAATCAACCAAGAGATAGTCCTATTCTAGATGCAATGCAAACATACCTTACTCCAGCACTCTTCAACAGTAAAAATAATGAATTGAAAAAAAACGCATGCCTAAAATGAAAACGTCTAATCAATTTTTAACTTTTCAACCAATGTTTTACTGTTGATTATTAGCAGGCTTATGTGATGGCAGATAATAAATAAGAATTACAGAGAACTAGAATTTGCAAAGCAAGCAGCCCTGCAAAAACCTGTTAGTAGTCAACTCGTCCTTGCCGCGGATCCGCGGCTTTTGCCGTGGAAACGCGGCAATTCAGAGGGCCCTTGGTCTCTGCTTTATAGAGCAGAGGCCCAAGGCCACTTGTATGTCACTGCAATATTAATTTCCTGCTTTGATTGCCCTGTAACCTACAACAGAGAAGAGAATTCGTTTAGTTCTAAAAATTTTCAAAAAAAATTCAGATTTCAATAAAAAACATGTTACCCTCCCCGGCAACGGCGCCAAAATTTGATTGAGGCACAACCTGCACACAAAATACGGAATTATAGAACTTAAGAAAGAAGATGTGCAAGTGCTCAATTGTTCCGCTATAGCAAGTGGCTATGCGGGTCGTGATCCACAAGGAGGGTTTGCGATGGAAGCGTTACTGTTTTATTGAAATCGTTATAAAAACCAAACGAGAGTTCTTCTCTGTTTTTAAAGTTAAGAAAAAGAAAAAGAAAGTTAATGGTTAAAGTTAAGAAGAAAGCGAGAGATGAAGAAGGTGAAAAATCAGAAAACGATGAAAAGCGACTACGTACAATGAAGTGGAGAAGAAAGAGTTGGAGGAGGTGGTGATCTATACTAAAGAAGTAAAAGAAAAGAAAGAAAGAAAAGTGAAGAAATACTTACCTAGGTTGATTGATGACTTACTTGGAAACCTTTTACAAGTTCTACCTTTTTGCTTCGGAGGCGTTCAACGCATAGATCATAAACTCGAGCTCAGTCCCCGTGCACATTATATCGTCAAGCATATCAAGAACGAAGTGATGCGGAGCTTGGAAGAGGAGAACGTCTTCATGAACTATCGCTGGCTCTCACGTAGCTTAGCTATACTTGCTTTGGAATTAACTTGTAGACTCAACAAATACAACCAAGGTAAAGTAGAAGAGGAAGAGGAAAGCAAAACAAATGTAAAGTAAAGCAGAATAGAAAACAAACAAAGCATTTACCTTTATTACTTGCTGAGACAATGAAAGAAAGAAGGAGGGTACATCGGTGTCACTCTCAACGTCAGCCTCTCTCTCTTACTTACATGAATCTTCTTCTACCCTAAGTTTACATACAAGTTACATAAAAGAAAGAAAAAACTTAAACTACAAAGAATTAAAACTAGGCTAAATCCTAATCTGCATTGGCCCTTTTGCTTTTGAGTGCAGGTATTTATAGGAGAAATGGAGAGGGTAGAGGAGTATGAAGATAAGTAAATCTGGCAATTTTTGAACTCCCCTTATCTTCAAACTTGATTTGAGTTGGATATTCAGTTCTGATCTGCAGTTTGTTGGCGTGTTGATTGCTGAATATCACACAACAAATGACAGAACTAGAAATAATGATCAACATAAGAGTTGTAGCTCTGTCAGTCTGCTTTCTGGATCATCTTGAATCATCAGAATTGAGATTCTGTAGCAAAAGTTATGATTCGAATACTAAAATGTATCCAGTCAGAATCTGAATCAAACTTGCTTCAACCAATCGATTCTGAGAGGATTCTTCTCAACCAGTTTTAACCTCTTGATTTTGTCCTGATTCATTGAGTTTAAATTAATTCTGATTTAATTCAGAGTTTGGTGGGCTTTGGGCTCATTTCTCTTCATCTCCTTAAAGAATGGCCTGCAAATAAATTAAGCAATTAATTAGGACAATGTAGGCTTTTATTCTATAATAAGTATGGAAATATGACACTTAAATATGCAACATTAGCGATACCTATACCTATATACCTATATACCTAGTATACCTATATATACCTATACCTACACACACACACACACACACACACACAAAAAGAAATGGGCCCTTTCTGTGAAGCATTTGGCATCACAGGAATAAAAGCTCCCCAATAGAAAAGAAACACAAACAAAAAATAATTCCTTATAAAAAGCATAAGCCAAAGAAATACAAATATTCTCGAAAACATTCAAACGAAGATTATTATCAATCTAAAAGAATTACTTGTTATAAATGTTGCAAACCTGGTCACATCGTAAGTAAATGTAAATTAAAGGCAAAAATAGAATTTATGAAATCATAGACAATCTATCAGATATAGATTCCAACATAAAAGAAAAATTACAACTCTTTCTGAAATTAATAAAATATCTGAAGATGATGGATTTTACTATTCTTCAAGTTCTAGTGACCATACGTATACATGTAAACAAATTAATATGATTAATACAAGAAACACTCTAAAATTACCTAAGGCAAAAAATTTAAAAAAAGATTCAAAAGAATTGATATTCGATATGATACAACAGATTCCAGACCCAGAAAAAGAAAAGGAACATTTAGAAAAATTGAAAATCCTAATAATCAATGAAGAAGACAATACGGATAAACTAATTCAACCTTTTAGTATCTCAAAACTTTTTGAGACCTATCCCGTAAATACAACCTTGAAGCCCCAACCAATAGCATTCATGAACTTCGAACAGAAATAAAATTATTAAAAGAAGAAATTAAGAATATTAAAGAAAATTTAAGCCAATAGAAACAAAAAATTTAGCATACGAAACCCAAATGTGCCTTATTCAGACTCAACTCGATAAAGGAAAAGAAATTGTAACCATATCGGAAGAAGAGTTACCTTTTTCATTAAACGAAATTACCATTTCAACCACTGAACCCACCGACTCTAACTTCATTTCAACTATTAAGGGATTCACATATCAGAAATGGTTTGTATTCATAAATATTACAATTCACAATTCTAAATTCACAATATTCATAGGGAACTATAACACCAATCAATAGATCAATAGAATTTGCAAACAAATTTTCCGATGAAATTAAAGATAAAACCCAGTTACAAAGATTTTTAGGATGTTTAAATTACATATACGATTTCATCCCAAAAATACGAATAATTTGTGCACCACTATTTCAGAGACTCAAAAAAATCCACCAGCATGGTCTGATAAGCATACTCAAATAGTCAAACAAATTAAAGAGAAAGTCCATTCATTACCATGTCTATGCATTCCTCATCCTCATGCATTCATGATAGTTGAAACAGATGCATCGGATATAGGATATGGTGGCATACAGAAACAAAGATTTCAACAAACATCTCATGAGCAACTGGTTAGATTTCATTCTGGTGTATGGCTCGGTCCTCAAAAATCTTACTCCACCATCAAAAGGAAATTCTTTCCATTGTTTAATGTATTTCTAAATTCCAAGATGATCTTCTGAATAAAAATTCCTTCTCCGAATTGATTGTCAATCCGCTAAATTTATTCTTGAAAAAGATGTTCAAAATATTGCATCTAAGCAAATTTTTGTTAGATGGCAAGCCATTCTTTCTATTTTTGATTTTGATATAGAGTATCTTAAAGGTTCAAATAATTTCTTACCCGATTTCCTAACTCGTGAATTCTTAACCACAAATTTAAAATGAGTACCGACAAGGCAAATCTCTGATTCAAAAGACCGTCAAATTCCAAAGATTATGAAATAAAATCTCATCACTTTCATCCTCGCCTATTCAAAGTCCCAATAAATTTCAAGTCTTAGGTATTTTCCTCCTCTTCCTTATGCCATGACTCTTCAAACACCTCTGCCAAAATTCAAAACACATCACGCCCTCAGTCAACATCTGATTCATCTCCTTATTTCACCAAAAGGAATCCAGAACATCTACTCCTTACCACCTTTACTGAAATTCCTGATTACAAAACCTCTCCTCATTTGTTAATAAAATCTTACCTTCTGGTTGTCAATGGATTCCAGACGACCCACTCAAAACTCAACGATATTATGAACTTGTTCTCGTTGACTCTGGCTCTATTGAGCTATATCATTCTATAGACAAAAACAATCCGATAGAATCTCTTATTCAAAATGCATCATCAAAAGAGTAATCAAACCGACAGAATGGGCATCCTATGCTACAATGAAGGATTTTATAGTCAATTACATTCCAAAAGGTTACTCCTATCATGATTATCGGATGGCCTGGTATCGCACATTCCTCTACAGACCATTTGATCATTCATGATTTTTTTACCTTTGATTCAAATGTCAAGAAGATTTTCCAATTTGGTTATATGAGTGGTGGCATTCATACGGACCCACAACAGATATTCTACCACCAGCAATACTCAAAGGCTTCAATCCCTACCTACTCAAAGCCAAAGGACTACACTATATCAAGACAGTATAGTTCTACAGAGAATTCAAGGTTCCATGGATTTTCTGTTGAGTTACAGATTGCTCAACATTATAGTATTGCCGACAAATTTCCTATGAGTCTCTTCTGGGAATTCAAAATTAAATGGTGGACAAATTTAATCAAGCTCTCTGTTCGGACACAACACTTACTGAATTCCTCTCGCACCGGCAAAAACTCCAACATCATATTCAACAAATTGCCAGGCAAACGGATCCTTCCATTACTCTCGAAATCTCAACTCCAAAACCCAGTTTCAACTCCCAGACGACTCTTATTCAAGACGAATTCCAACAGTTCTTACAATTCTAAAAATTTAAGAAGATGCAGAAGCAAACTCAACCGTTCCCGGGCAAACTCCACGACATCCTCCACCTCCACCGATCCCATCGGTGGCCAAGATCCCTTTGATAAGTAAAAAAAAAAAGAGAGAGAGAGAGAAGAAAGAGACACTTTTCTGCAGATTCCACCATCAGAAGACAGAAGACAAAGCACTCATCACAAGAAGACAAAATACTGTCACTCACACAAGACGACAAAAGCAGACAGCATCTCCTGCTCAAAGCATCACCCGATTCACATCATCGCAAGATCAAAAGCAAAAGAGAAAATGCAACGCACTTATCTTTCCAGCTCAAAAGTAAATCCACTCACCGGCAATAATTCAAAAATGACAGAGGAGACTTGACGAAATTAGATTCCTTCCTCAAGAACTTGACGCACTTGCCCAAGCAGATGCCTTCAAGAAGGACAAGCTCATCCCTCAATCATGCAGGACAGCTCATCACCACCTGAAGCATCCACACTCTCTATAAATTAGAGTCCCCTTCATTCGTCAAAGCAGAGCGAAAAATACAATCAGCAATTAAGCCAGAAATCCTCAGTCCTCACCAACCTTCTTCAACTATCATCTTCACCTAACCTTTCAAACTGTATTCCTACCTTATCCTGTATCCAGTTTCAAAAGTCATAGTATCAAGACAAGCTTGTAAGTTCATATTCTATTGTAATTTATCTCTTCAAAATAATATTTCATCTTTTGTTAATACTGTGTGGTTGTCGATTAATACTTCCACAACAGATTGCATTGTGCACCTCTACTCTTATCAAGAGGAATCACGAGGAAGAAGTTCAGAACCCTTCACCGTTATTCGTGCTTCTAATTTTGTTCGAAGTGATCGTTTCTGTTTTCCTTTTTCATATAATCATCTTAAACTTCTCCTGGGTTTACTTTGGTATCAGAGCGAAAATAGCAATCAGCAATTAAGCCAGAAATTCCTCATCCTCATCCAACCTTCTTCAACTACCACTTCACCTAAACCTTTGAAACTGTATTCCTACCTTATCCTGTATCCAGTTTAAAGTCATAGATCAAGACAAGCCTTTTAAGTTCATATTCCATGTGTAATTTATCTCTTCAAATAATATTTCATCTTTTGTTAATATTGTGGTGTTTGTCGATTAATACTTCCACACAAGATTGCATTGTGCCCTCTAACTCTTATTAAGAGGAATCACGAGGAAGAAGTTCAGAACTTCACCGGGTATTCGGCTTCTAATCTTGTTCGAAGTGATCGTTTCTGTTTCCTTTTTCATATAATTATCTTAAACTTACTCCTGGGTATATGTATATATAGGTATATTTATATATATATATGTGTGTGTGTGTGTGTGTTTGTGTGTATATATATACACACACACACCACATAGGTATATATACCTATGTGTGTGTGTGTGTATAGGTTATATATACCTATGTGTGTGGTGTGTGTGTGTGTGTGTGTGTGTGTGTGTATATAGCCTGAATTAGGCCTTATAAGAACCCAATAGGGTTGAAATGGGGGAAAATGTAGTTTTTAAGAGCTGGGGGTAGTATTACATAGTTTTTATATATAATTACTACTAATTAAACTTGATTCTAATCTTAATTGGGAAGTTTGATGAAAAGTCAAACCTTTAGCCCTTATTGACCTTAAGTAGGCCTTATAAGAGCCAAATAGGGCCAAATGAAAGGAAAATATTGTTGTCAAGAGCTGAGAGTGTTATTACATAGTTTCTATATATACAATTACAGCTAATTAACCTTGTTTCTAGTGCTAATTGAGAAGTTTGATCAAAAGTCAAGTTTTTAGCCCCGAATTGGCCAGGACTAAGTTGTATATGAGCCGAATAGGTCCCAAACAGGGGGAAAAAATGAAGTTTTCAATAACTCAAAGTACTATTACATTGTTTTTATGTATAATTACTACTAATTAAACTTGGTTCTTTTCTTAATTGAGATGTTTCACTAAAACTCAAACTTTCAGCCCTGATTGGCTAGAACTAGGCCTTATAAGAGCAGAGAATAGGGTCCAAATGGGGAGAAAACATGGTTTTCAAGAGCTGGGAGTAGTATCACATAGTTTGTATGTATAACCACTACTAATTCAATTTGTCTCTATTCTTAAGTTAGAAGTTTGACCAAAAGTTAAACTTTTCAGCCCCGATTGGCCTGAATTATACCTTATATGAGCCGAATTGGACACAAACTGGAGGAAAATATGGTTCCGAGAGCTACGAGTGGTGTTACATAGTTTCTATGTACAATTACTGCTAATTATCGCTGTTTCTTGTGTTAATTGGGTATTTTTACCAAAAGTCAAACTTTAACCTTGATTGGACTGAACTAGGCCTTATAAGATACGAAAAGGGCCCAAACAGGGACAAAATGCGATTATCCAGAGCCGGGAGTAGTATTACATAATTTTTATATATAATTACTTCTAATTAAACTTTCTTCTAGTCTTAATTTGAAAGTTTGATTAAAAGTCAAACTTTCACACTGATTGGCCTGAACTAGGAGCCAGATATAGTTTAAACAGGGAGAAAACTTGATTTTAAAGAGCCGAGAGTAGTATTACATAGTTTCTATATGCAGTTACTACTATTAATCTTGTTTCTAGTCTTAATCTGAAAATTTGACTTTTGTCAAACTTTCAGCCTGGTTGGCCTGAACTAGGCCTTATAAGAGCTGAATGGGACCAAACGGTAGGAAAACATAGTTTTCAAGTACCGTGAATGGTATTACGTAGTTTCTATGTACAAGTACTACAAATTAACCTTATTTCTAATATTAATTAGAAAATTTAACTAAAAGTCAAATTTTAAACCCTGATTAGCCTGAACAGGGCCTTATTAAAGCTAAATAGGATCCAAACGGGGAGAAAATGCAGCTTTCACGAGACAGGAGTACTTTTACATTGTAACTTTGTATAATTACTACTAATTAAACTTGTTTCAGGTCTTAATTTAGATGTTTGACCGAAAGTCAAATCTTGAGCCCTTATGGGCCTGAATTAGGCCTTGTAAGAGCCGAATAGGGCTCAAACAGTAGGAAATATTATTTCAAAAGCTGAAAGTGGTATTACATTATTTCTATGTATAATTACTACTAATTAACCTAAGTTCTAATTTTAATTAGAAAGTTCGACTACAAGTCAAACTTTCAACTCCGATTGGTCTGAACTGGCCTTATAAGAGCCAAATAGGGCCCAGACAGGGAGAAAACATAGTTTTCAAGAGCTGAGAGTAGTATCATATAGTTTTTATGTATAATTTTGATTAATTAAACTTATTTATATTCTTAATTTGAAATTTTTTTCAAAAAAATTAAACTTTTAGCCTCGATTGACCTAAATTAGGCCATATAAATAAGAGCTAAAAAGGGGCCAAACCAGAGGAAAACATGGTTTTCTAGAGCTGAGAGTTGTATTATATAGTTTCTATGTAAATTACTACTATTTTATCTAGTTTCTAGTTTTAATTGAGAAGTTTGACTAAAAGTCAAACGTTCAGCCCCGATTGGTCTAAACGAGGCCTTATAAGAACCGAAAAAGGCCCAATCCGGGAGAATATGCTATTTTCAGGAGCTAGGAATAGTATTATATTGTTTTTATGTATAATTACTACTAATTAAACTTGTTTCTAGTCTTAATTGAAAAGTTTGACCAAAGTCAGACTTTCAGTCTCAATTTCCCTGAACTAGGCCTTATATAAGCCGAATATGACCTAACAGAGAGAAAACAAGGTTTTTAAAGAGCCAGGAGTATTATTACATAGTTTCTATGTACAATTATGGCTAATTAATCTTGTTTCTAGTGTTAATTAGAAAGTTTGACCAAAAGTCAAACTTTCAGCCCCGATTAGCCTGAATTAGACCTTATAAGAGCCGAAAAGCTCCCAATCTGGGTGAAACTACAGTTTTCAAGAGCTGGGAGTAGTTACATAGTTTTTATATATAATTACTACTAATTAAACTATTTTCTGGCCTTAATTGGAGAGTTTGATCAAAAGTCACTCTTTCAGCCCAGATTGGCCTGAGCTAGGCCTTAAAAAAGCCGAATATGACCTAAACAGGGAAAAAAATATAGTTTAGGAGCTAGGAGTAGTATTACATAGTTTTTATATACAATTACTACTAATTAAACTTGTTTCTACTATTAATCAGGAAGTTCGTCTAAAAGTCAAACTTTCAGGCTTCATTGGCCTGAACTAAGCATTATAAGGGCAGAATGGGACTTAAACAAGGAGAAACATGCTTTCAAGAGCCGAGAGTAGTATTACATAGTTTTTATATATAATTACTACTAATTAAACTTGTTTCTATTCTTTATTAGGAAGTTTGATAAAAACTCAAATCTTCAGCCCCGATTGGCTTGAACTAGGCATTATGAAAGCCGAATAAGGCTCAAACAGGGAGAAAACATCTTTTCACGAGCCGGGAGTAGTACTACATATTTTCATTTAAAATTACTACTAATTAAACTTGTTTCTATTCTTAATAGGAAAGTTTGACCAAAAGTCAAATCTTCAGCTCCAATTGGCCTCAACTAGGCATTATAAGAGCCGAACATGACCCAAACGAGAGGAAAATATGGTTTTCAAGAGCCGTGAGTGGTATTACATAAATTCTATATGCAATTACTACTAAATAACCTTGTTCTAGTGTTAACTAGTTTAACTTATTTTAGGATTATTTGAGAATTTTTATCAAAAGTCAAATTTCAGCCCTGATTGGCCTGAACTAGGCCTTATAAGAGACGAATGAGGACCAAACTGGAGGAAAAAAAGGTTTACAAGGGACGTGAATGGTTTTATATATTTTTTATGTATAATTACTACTAATTAACTTTGTTTCTAGTGTTAATTGGAAAGTTTGACCTAGAGTCAAACTTTCAGCCCGATTGGCCTGAATTAGGGAATATAAGAGCTGATTAGGGCCCAAACGGGAAAAAATGAGGTTTTCAAGAACGAGAGTAGTATTACATAGTTTTTATGTGCAATTACCACTAATTAAACTATTTTCTAATCTTAATATGAAAGTTTGACCAAAACCCAAACTTTCGGTTCTTATTGACCTGAACTAGGCCTTATAAGATCTAAATGGGGCTAAACGGGAGAAAAACATGGTTTTCAAGTGCTGAGAGTGTATTATAGAGTTTCTATGCACAATTATTACTAATTAACCTTGTTTCTTATGTTAATTAGGAATTTTGATCACAAGTCAAACTTTCATTCCTGATTGGCCTGAACTAGTCCTCATAAGAGCCAATTAGGGCTCAAACGAGGTTTTCAAGAGCCAAGAGTAGAATACATAGTTTTTATATATAATTACTATTAATTAAACTAATTTCTACTAATTGGGAAGTTTTACTAAAAGTCAAACTTTCAACCCTGTTAACCTGAATTAGGCCTTATAAGAGCCAATTAGGGTCCAAACGAGAAGAAAATGAGGTTTTTAAGTGCCGGGAGTAGTATGACATAGTTTCATGTATAATTACTACTAATTAAACTAGTTTCTAGTCTTAATTGGGAAGTTTAGTAAAAGTTAAACTTTCAACCCCAATTGGCCTGAATTAGGCCTTATAAGAGCCGATTAGGGCCCAAACGAGGAGAAAACGTGGTTTTCAAGAGCCCATAGTAGTATGAAAGTGTTTTTATATATAATTACTACTAATTAAACTTGTTTCTAGTTTTTAATGTGAAGTTTGACCAATAATCAAACTTTCAACACCGATTGGCCTGAACTAGGCCATATAAGAGCCGAATGGGACCAAACGGGAGGAAAACATGGTTTTTAAGGGCCGTCAATGGTATTACTTAGTTTTTATGTACAATTAATACTAATTAACCTTGTCTCTAGTAAGTTCGACCAAAAGTTGTTTCAGCCCCAATTGGCCTGAACCAGTCCTTATAATAGCCGCCCAAACGAGGAGAAAATAAAGTTTTCAAGAGCTAAGAGTATTAATACATAGTTTTTTTGCATAATTACTACGTTAAACTAATTTCTAGTCTTAATTGGAAAGTTTTATCAAAAATCAAACTTTCTGCCCCGATTGGCCTGGACTAGGCTTTATAATAGCCGAATAGGAACCAAATGGGAGGAAAATATGATTTTCAAGGGTCGTGAATGGTATTGTATAGTTCTATGTACAATTACTTCTGATTAACCTAATTTCTATTGTTAATCTGGAAGCTTAACCAAAAGTCAAACTTTAAAGCCCTGTTAACCTGAACTAGGCCTTATTAGAGCTGAATATGGTCCAAATGGGGAGAAAATGTAGTTTTCAAGAGCAGCGAGTAGTATTACATAGTTTTTATGTATAATTCTTACTAATTAAACTTGTTTCTAGTCTTAATTGAAAAGTTTGACCAAAGTCAGACTTTCTGTCCCGGTTGCCCTAAATTAGGCCTTATATGAGCCGATATGACCTAAATAGAGATAAAACATGATTTTAAAGCGCCAGGAGTATTATTACATAGTTTCTATGTACAATTGTGGCTAATTAATCTTGTTTCTAGTGTTAATTGGAAAATTTGACAAAGAGTCAAACGTTCAGCCCTGATTGGCTTGAACTAGGCCTTATAAGAGCCGAAAAGCGCCAAATCGGGGAGAAACTAGGGTTTTCAAGAGCTGCGAGTAGTATTACATAATTTTTATGTTTAATTACTA
>JAVJIF010010602.1:27500-117671 GCA_038442645.1 Agave tequilana
TTCAGTAAAGGTGGTAAGGAGTAGATGTTCTGGATTCCTTTTGGTGAAATAAGGAGATGAATCAGATGTTGACTGAGGGCGTGATGTGCTTTGAATTTTGGCAGAAGGCGTTTGAAGAGTCATGGCATAAGGAAGAGGAGGAAAATTACCTAAGACTTGGAATTTATTGGGACTTTGAATAGGCGAGGATGAAAGTGATGAGATTTTTATTTCATAGTCTTTGGAATTGACGGTCTTTTGAATCGGAGATTTGCCTTTGTCGATACTCATTTTGAATTTGTGGTTAAGAATTCACGAGTTAGGAAATCGGGTAAGGAATTATTTGAACCTTTAAGATACTCTATATCAAAATCAAAAATAGAAAGAATGGCTTGCCATCTAGCAAAAATTTGCTTAGATGCAATATTTTGAACATCTTTTTCAAGAATAAATTTAGCGGATTGACAATCAATTCAGAGAAGGAATTTTTTATTCAGAAGATCATCTTGGAATTTAGAAATACATTGAAAAATGGAAAGAATTTCCTTTTTGATGGTGGAGTAAGTTTTTTGAGGACCGAGCCATACACCAGAATGAAATCTAACAAGTTGCTCATGAGATGTTTGTTGAAATCTTTGTTTCAGTATGCCACCATATCTTATATCCGATGCATCTGTTTCAACTATCATGAATGCATGAGGATGAGGAATGCATAGACATGGTAATGAATGGACTTTCTCTTTAATTTGTTTGACTATTTGAATGCATGAGGATGAGGAATGCATAGACAACTCTCTCAGCCGGCGGGACGTGGCAACATCAGAGCCACAAATCTGTCATAAATTGTGGCGGACAAAAACTTCAAAAATCCCGCCTAATTTAATGTCAGTCATGTCAACATTGTATTTTCTGAAAATACCCTCACTCACAACTTTTTACCTTATGTAAAAACATGTCCTTTCAAAAAAATTTACATATCTAAAATTTCACCTGATCATTTTGTTTAAAAAATTTTGTTTAAAAATTATAAATTTACAGACCTGGTCGCAGTGTCGAACCGGGTCGCAGTTTTTTACATTTGTATTGTAGATGACTGCGACCTTGGTCGCTGTGTCGTCCCGGGTCACAGTTTTTTTACATTTGTATTGTAGATGACTGCGACCTTGGTCGCTGTGCCGTCCCGGGTCGCAGTTGTTTCAATATTCGTTGTAGTGTCATACGACCATGGTCGCAGTGTATTTAACGTCATCTGTTTTTTAATTCCCCTAGTCGCAGTTTGTTATGTTTGCAGTGTACACTGTAGATGACTGCGACCTTGGTCGCAGTGTCGAACCGGGTCACAGTTTTTTACATTTGTATTGTAGATGACTGCGACCTTGGTCGCTGTGTCGTCTCGGGTCGCAGTTTTTTTACATTTGTATTGTAGATGACTGCGACCTTGGTGGCAGTGTTTTAAAAATTATTTGTTTTTTATTCTCTTATAATTTTTAAATAATCATTGGTCTAAATTTTTTTATTTTTCTAAATCTGACAACGAGCGGTCAAAAAATTGTCTTGTGGGGAAATAATAATAAACAATAACGAAAGTTACCGAAAGAATAGCTTTTCATAAGGGGTATTTAGTAATTTAACTTCTTCCTATAAGCGGGCCGCAATTTACTGCGGTGACAAATATTGAGCCACGTCACCGCAGGCTGAGAGAGTCTCTCAGCTGCAGGCTGATATACATTTTTCTCTCTCTCTCTCTATATATATATACACATATATATATATATATATACATATATATATATGTGTGTGTGTATATATATATATATATAGGTATATATAGGTATATATATATATATATATATATATACACACACACACACACACACACACACACACACACACACACACACACACACACACATATATATATATACCTATATATAGGTGTATATATATATATACCTATATATATATATATACCTATCTATATAGGTATATATATATATATATACCTATATAGATAGGTATATATATATATATAGTATATATATAGGTATATATATATATATATATATATATATATATATATATATATATATATATATATATATATATATATATATATATATATATATGTAGCCATGTTCTTGCATTGTTGTTATCATTAGTGCATATCAATTGCATGTTAAAACTCTGCATTAGCGTTGATAAGTGTTGGTAAACTTGTAAGACCGTTGGTAAGCCCACTAAGTGAATAGGGTGTTCCAGGCATAGTGTTCCCGTGTTCCCGTTAAGACTAGAGTTGCAACATACATTTGATCATGCATTAATTATGGCTAACATTGTAAGAAGAATGCTTCTAGGTTCCAATTCATCCTCAGGCTCAACTAAGAAGATAGTAAAAAGTAGGGAAGACATAATTCATGAGGACTATTCAGAATGGAAAATTCCAAATGAAAAATTAGAAAACATCTATAGTATAGGAACATTTGACTTTAAAACATCATACGCAATTAAAATTCATGAAGAAACATTCAATATTCAGAATAAATTTCAAACCATTCCATTATTATCCACCTTGGTATTACAAGAATTTCTAAAGAAAGGATTTCGTTACATACATTTTGGCCTAATACAGGTAGCCATTAAACCCTTAGTTCATACAGGTGTAGATATTCTTGTGTATACAGCCTTAAGAGACAAAAGACTAAAAAGATACAAGTCGTCTATTTTGTCTATGATTCAAACAAATATATGGAATGGTCCAGTCTATTTCAATTGTATGCCTAACTACTCTGTATCATTAACAGATCCATTATTCTTAAATTCATTAATCTTAGACATTCATTTACAAGGTGACGAATTTGAAAAATTTACTGAACAAGTAGCAGTTATGTATAAAATGTATTTCAAATTAATGAACTCTAATATGAACCCTAATTCAAAATGATGAATACCTCTACACAAGAAGAATTGTCTTACTTTAAATTGAAACTGAACATTCAAAATCTTTGTCCCAAGAAGATTAAAGTGGAATGAAATCACAATTCCAGAGGAATTTAGGATTAAAAATCCTCAAACTCCTAGAGACATAGAAAGAACAGAAATTTCTAATATTATTGAAGAAAATGATGGAACGGTATTAATACGATTTAATTCGCTGAAAGAAAAACCTTCAATCTCTTTCAGGTATCCTGAATCTAGTAGGAGTCATGCTCAGATTATTCATTACAACAGCCCATTAAAGTATTTCATAAATCTCCTCTTCAAGAAATGGATCAGGAAAATTATTCTCCGACATCATCACAGATGAAAGGAGACTTTAGTAGTGAGATTAATGTCATTACTAGTGATAAACCATTCATTAATAATAGTTTTGAATTAATGAAAGACTTCAGAAAAGAATCTGAATATTTTAATTGGTTCTCAGAATTTGATAAAACTTATCAAGAAATATTAATAAAAGAATGGATCACTGATATATGTTTTCCATAGATTTGCAAAAGGGGAAAACTCACAAATAAAAAAGGGTTTGAGGAGCTAAATTACAAGTATTCTAAAAAAAGATTACAAGTAGATCTCCTCAGAGATTCTGGAGAAGTGTGCCGATACGAGTCTGGTCAGCGCGCGACCACTTTGTCCCTTTGACGATGCGAGCGATGAGATTCCCTTCTCGCCTGGTTCCGGGAATCAGAGAATAGAGGGTTGGTAGAACCCTCTTGCTACTTCTTAAAAACGCCTTCAGTTAGGAATTCCTTCTCGCCTGGTTCCGGAGATTCCTTGAGAGGAAGGTGTTATTAGGGTATCAACACCCTGAATAGAGAAGTAATTCTTTAAAAGTCTCTGAATTCGAGAACGCACGGTGCGTAGTGAAGAAGCTCTGCTTGTGGAGTCCTCTCTCTTCGCGTGCGTGGTCCGTCTGTAGAAGTCCTTTTTCCTTGTACCCCTGGCGGGCTATTTATAAGGAGAGCAAGGGTATAATCGTCCCCTTGAAGATATGGAAACAGATTGAACCGAATCTGTTTGAATTTGGAGAGTAGCCTTGCTGCGAGGCTAAGATCAGCTCCTGCGAAGCTAGAAATGGCAGGTCGGTTGATCTTCTTGATCTGTTTTGATTCTTTCCATATTGTTGGAAGATTTCCCCTGATCTTCTTACTCGTTTTAAGAGAGTCAAGAGATTGTGGCAATCAACTGCCATATTTGATCTCCGATTGGATTTGATCTGATTGGATCCGATCTCATCCGAAGATTTGATTGGTCAAAAGTTGACCATAGCAGACCAATAGCGGCGCTGCCCGCTTTGAGCTCACAGCGGAGCTGGAGGCAGTTCTGGCGAAGTCCGAAAAGAGGCTTTTCGGCGGAGCTAGAAGTCTTCTGCGGCGAAGCTGTAAGTTAGCTTTCTGGCGAGGTTTTGAATGGCTTCAAGGCGGAGTTGGATGATCCTAACCTCTCAAACGAGGCTATCCCTTTGGGCTTATGCGATGCTAAGTGCTAGCACCTTAGACCTGCTGAGGCCTGTTCAGAAACAATCTGGGTTCACTGTCTGCTTGCTGGATCAGTGGAGTCCAAGTTGCTTCCCTTTCCCTTGGAGATGGGTGAAAAACTGGTCTTCAGCTCGTCTGTCACTTGTCTTTTGTAAATGTCAACAAGTTTAGACATTGTTCGGACAAATAAGAATCTTGTCTTTTCTAAGTGTCAACAATATAGAAAAACATAAAATTAATTTTAACTTCGAAATATGGTTAGAATATTATTTAATAAAACAGGGGACATTACAATCTATTCAAATCAATGTTCAAACTAGTTTATATAAAAAATGGCAATTATCCGACGGTCCCCATTGCAATCTATTAAAATTACTACTAAAGAAGGAGACATTACTGCCTCACCCTTTAAAAAGGGAAAAGATAATAATGAACCGGTTAACATTAAAGACATTAAGAAAATATATCATCAAAATAATTATTCAAATCAAATGCTGCACACGATAGCACAACAAATAGATTCTTTATCAACTGAAATTAAAGGGGTACACAAAGAGTCCAGTCCTAAATTTTCACAAAGTTATTCAGCACCACATTTTCAACTAACTAATATACCAATTGAATTTGAAGAAAAATTCAATCACTAAACTTACTAGGACAAATAACTCAAGCTCTAGAAAAAATTAATAAAGATATTCCAAGCACATCAAAGATAAATACGATTGAAGAACAAAATGCATCAAAATCTGAATCTGCTGAAGACTCTTCAGCCTCAGACAATTCCTTAGTACAACAAATTAATCAAATAGAAGATGATATTCAAGGAACAGATCAAGAATTAGAAATTAATAGAATTCATCGAAAATACAAGCAGCATAACAATTCATACAAAAATTATTGGCGTAAAGGAAGAACTAGGAATTATTATCTAGGCCAACCCTTCCAGATATTCAATATGAAGAACGAGCAATATTCAAGTCAAGTTACGATGGTACTTCAGTTTATGAATGGAATATTGATGGCAAAAGTGAATATGAAAATATTAAACACTTTACAGGAAATTGGTATGGCAGTAACTACCTACAAAACAAACCAACTACAAGAACAAAATGCCACTGTTTACATTGTCACCGGATTCACTGGTCAATTAAAATATTGGTGGGATAACTCATTGACCCTAGAAGACAAACAAACAATTTTAAATCACGAAATAGAAGTAGAAGATGCTCAGGGAACAATTACTAGGAGAAATGATTCTACTAGTTTTCTCATCGTCACAATAGCAACACATTTTATAGGAAACCCTGCAGAAGAATTAGGATCTTCAAAAATATTCCTTACTAACCTTCGATGTCCAACCCTTTCTGATTTTCGATGGTACAAAGATATGTTTCTAACTCATGTGTTAAAACGGTCCGATTCAACCAAATCTATTTGGAAAGAAAAATTTATTACAGGTCTACCCAATTTATTTTCACAACTGTTTTCCATTATATTTTCAAAGGGGAAAACTTACAATAAAAAGGTTTGAGGAGCTAAATTACAAGTATTCTTAAAAAGATTACAAGTAGATCTCCTCAGAGATTCTGGAGAAGTGTGCCGATAGGAGTCTGGTCAGCGCGCGACCACTTTGTTCCTTTGACGACGTGAGCGATGAGATTCCCTTCTCGCTTGGTTCTGGGAATCAGAGAATAGAGGGTTGGTAGAACCCTCTTGCTACTTCTCAAAACCGCCTTCAATTAGGAATTTCTTCTCACCTGGTTCCAGAGATTCCTTGAGAAGAAGGTGTTATTAGGGTATCAGCACCCTGAATAGAGAAGTAATTCTCTAAAAGTCTCTGAATTCAAGAACGCACGGTGCGTCGTGAAGAAGCCTCTGCTTGTGAAGTTCTCTTGAAGAAGTCTCTGCTTGTGGAGTCCTCTTGCGCCTGTCGTGTGTCTCTCCTTGTGCGTGTCTGTCTCCTTGTGCCCCTGGCGATCTATTTATAGGGAGAGCAAGGGTATAATCATCCCCTTGAAGATATGGAAACAGATTGAATCGAATCTGTTTGAATTTGGAAAGTAGCCTTGCTGCGAGGCTAAGATCGGCTTCTGCGAAGCTAGAAATGGCAGGTCGGTTGATCTCCTTGATCTGTTTTGATCCTTTCCATATCGTTGGAGGATTTCCCTTGATCTTCTTACTCGTTTTAAGAGAGTCAAAAGATTGTGGCAATCAACTACCAAATTTGATCTCCGATTTGATCTTAATTGGATTTGATCTGATTGGATCCGATCTCATCCGGAGATTTGATTGGTCAAAGGTTGACCACAGCAGATCCGTAGCGGCGCTGCCCGCTTTGAGCTCGCAGCGGAGCTGGAGACGGTTCTGGCGAAGTCCGAAAGAAACCCTTCGGCGGAGCTAGAAGTCCTCTGTGGCGAAGTTATAAGTTAGCTTCCTGGCGAGGCTTTGAATGGCTTCAAGGCGAAGTCGGATGATCCTAGCCTCTCAAGCGAGGCTATCCCTTTGGGCTCATGTGATGCTAAGTGCTAGCACCTTAGACCTGCTGAGGTCTGTTTTAGAAACAATCCGGGTTCACTGTCTGCTTGCTGGATCAGTAGAGTCCAAGTTGCTTCCTTGTCCCTCGGAGATGGGTGAAAACTGGTCTTCAGCTCGTCTGTCACTTGTCTTTTGTAAATGTCAACAAGTTTAGACATTGTTCGGACCAATAAGAATCTTGTCTTTTTAAGTGTCAACAAGACCCCCTTCAAAGTTTTCGAAAGTCTGCAATAGCTCAGACTTCGAAATACTTTGAACTGCTTTGATCCGTGGTGTATGGAGTATGAACGTCGCCATGATGGTTGAGTTCAGCTTCGCTTTCAATCCTACTTTGGGATAAGTTTGCCGAAGAATTGTACAGGTTCGCGACTCTGAGTAGTTTCGCGTCTGAGTAGCTTCGCATGTAGGTAGCTCCGCATCTGGGCTTCTGGGAACAAGTTCGCTCTGGAACATCTGTTGCTTTCCCAAGGCCAACTGCCGTAGGCCGATTACGAGGAGGATTACTCCTTCTCTTACACTGATCGAGGGAGATATCCTCTGATCGTGTATTTCCAAGGGAGGATATTCCCTTTCTTCAAGGCGCCATAAGTGCCTTTATGAGGGAGACGTTTCTTCCTTTGCACGGTTCCAAGGGAAACCGTCCCTTTTCTCAAGGCACAATAAGTGCCTTAAATGCGCTCGTACTTCCACGCTTGAGGCGGCAGCGCTCAGGCCATGGGGCCTATAAATAGGACACTTGAGGTCCTCTGAAGAGAAGTGATCTGCTTTTCTCCTCTTCTCTTGGTTGAGAGAGATACTCAGATCTCTGAAGTAGTGGGAATGCCCACTCTGGTCATTATCTGGCCAAGGACCGGTAAGTCTTGATCATTCAACGACTTCACCAGTTTTAGGGAATTCATCTCCCTTAATTTAGCTTTGACAGCTACTTCAGGGATTAATTTCCCTTACTCTTCATCTGGCAATTGGCTGATCTGCAGAGAAGGATTTCAACATAGCTTCCCAGGGAAGCTATCATCTTGACTTGATCAGAGAAAGATCACTGCATGTTAAGTTCGCTACACAGGCAGAACTTGGGACTTGGTCTCTTCAAAGATGAGCCAGTCTTGCCATATTGGTGAGGTTAAGACTGTGTCCCACAGGATCAGTCTGGCTTAGCCGTATAGGCGAGGCTAGGACTTGGCGTTTGCTGAGCTAGCCCATCATCGCTTGTGCAAGCGAGGCTTATCCTCTGCTTTAACTGAAATCGGATTGCTTCGTCCCAAAGAATCTGACTTAGTATTTTTGCAGCTCTTTCTGTGTTTAACTGCTAATCTGTTCCGATTTGCATTGCAGTGAACTATGTTCGCCAATCTTGTGACTTGATGAAAGAGACCGAAAAGTTGCCTTATGCTTCCCCAGTTGAAGCTTTACTTTTAAGCAGGAGGAACAAACTGGGGCAGCTGATGCGTGTCCCAGAGGCTGTTGGCAGTCGCTTATCCGGGATGATCCACTTTGAGGCGAGGTTGGTAGTCGCCTATAGGAGATGATCCACTTCGGGATAGTGGACGTCACCTGTGAGATCACTGACCTCATTGCCAACTTTCATCATGGGTGATCTGGCCGGCTGGTGGCGAACAGTCCTTTGCCAATTTTAATCAAAGACGATCCGGCTTTCTGGTAGCAACATCTGCCATTAAGCGAAGGATCATGGCCCTGTCCTCGTGGCACAATCTGTTCAGATGACACTATCTGTCCTGGTGGCACCATCTGTTCTGGTCACGGCCTTGTGCAGGAGGAAGGCCTTTCGTGTCCAGTTGGTCTGGCTTGGAAGTAGATAAAACCACTTGTATGCCTTTTGCGTAAATAATCCTGTTGAGCAACTGAATCTGTTGTACGAAACACAACCTTAATGTAGTATCAATGTACCTTTCCTTTTAAATCAATGAAAGTCCATTTTCTGCTCATCTGATTTTTGTTTGCCTTCATTGAAAGTTTGGCCATAGCGGGGCTAAACTTTGTGCGGAGTTAAGGACAGAGTATTTTTTGCGCCTTTAGGGGGGCTAAGGCAACCCTTTTGGCGAGGTCCTTGATGGATTGTGCGAAGTCCGCACTTTGATCCATGGCGAAGTTAACCCTTAATGGGGCTGAATCAGCGCTTCTCGGGAAGGCCCTTTAGGCAGCGTTTCAAATTAATTCGGAACGGCGGCTTGTGCCTTTTTCGAGGCATCGTTTCGGGCGCTGATTGGCCTATAAAAGCCCGATCGGGCTGAGAAAGAGCAGATCTCTTTTTCAGAGAACTTTTGGCTCTTCTTCTTCCTCTTTCCTCTTCATTCAGAAAGCTTTAGAACTTTTGCAGCTCTTCAATGGCGCCCAAAAGACGAGCGGGGAAAGAAGTGGCAACTTTTGCAGCGGGGGGTCCTTCTCCTCCTCCGGTCATCGAACGATCAATCGCCGGTAAGGGACTTTCCCTTTTGATTAGAGACTGTTGTCTCTCTTTTTTTTTTTTACAGCCGATGCCTGGCTATCTTTGGATGAATCCAGAATGATCAAACATGATCTGTTACTGTTAGGGAATTCAATTCCCTAGATTTCCCTTGCTTTCTTGGGCGGGGGTATAAGAACTGAAAAGTTCTTCTTTAAGCTTCCGTACGAAGCTATTACTTGGGCTGTCTTCGTCCTGTTGAAGAACAGGATACAGACCTATCCCTTCAATCATGGCCGTAAAGAATAACTTTTGACCATAATGCCCCTTTGATGAAGTTAGCCCTGAGGGCTGTACCACCTTCTGCATCACCTTCTGCTTATGCGAAGCAAACACTTGGACATTTTCTGCGAACTGCGGACTTGTTCGTGAGGCTAAGCTTTGTCGAAGCTATCACCTTGCTGGCTTTGCCCACTGGGCGAGGCTATGCCTTGGTGAAAGTCGTATCTTTATGTTTGCTTGGCTGGTGAACTAATCATAGTTCTTCTTGCTCATGCAGTGCACTATATTCCCGGTCCTTTGAACAATCTGTTTGGGATAACCAGAGGAGTGGATGGCAACATCAGCTTGCAATTTCAAGGGCAAGCTTCTTTGTTTAGTGAGAGGAGCTCCATCGTTCGAGACACGCTTATTCATGGTGGTGATCAACTCACCACGAGGAGCATTCTGACTACGGCTCCTCTTGAAGATATTGATCGTCGAACTTATAGGAAGCCCGACTTCATGTTCGGGGATGCCGCACCAGATCCTGATCACCAACTACAGGCAGGAGAAGGGCAATGGATTTTCCGGTTGGATGATGAGAAGTTTTACCTTCCGTCCAACAGGCGACATTTTTCTTTGTCTTCCTTCCAGTGTGTGACGCAGGCTCGGAAGATGGCATGGGACGTGAGTCGAAATACTGACTCCGTCCACGTAGGGAGATTGATGTTTCAGTCTCCTGGTTATGCAAAAGCGGGGCCTCCTCATAGCATAATGGGTCTACACCCTGGGAATGTATAGCGAGAGATCCCAGTAGGAGAAAATCCGGCTGTGGCGCTGACCTTTGGCAACCAGTTCTGTAAGGTCAATGGGAACTATCCTGCTACTGACTTCAGGGCTCCAGGTCGGATTCACCCTCCTAAGACGTGGTGGATGGATTTGACTACATATATCCTTGCTCATTTCGAGGAGGATTTGGAGAGGCTGAACCTCTATGAGGCCGTCAGGGCGACCTGCTACGGCATTGAGATGAATGTGGCGTGCTTTTACGCCATCTTTGAATTGTATTGCCCAGCTTCAGGGACTTTCTTCACCCCTGTTGGCGAGTTGGGCATGGCCTTGCATGAGATGTGGGAAGTCTCTGCTCTGCCTTTTGGGTCTCTCCCATATGAAGAATACTTCCCGTGCGAGGCGGAATTGGCTCTTCTGGAGAAGCAGGAGCCTGCCTTGTTCGAGACCTATCGGGAGTTAATGTGCCACTTGCACATTTGTTCTAGTATACATGGGGGCAGTAAGGGAACTTCCTGTAGCTTGAAGAGCTGGGGGAATTACTTGTTCCCAGATATGGGGAATACTCCTGAAGCAGCTCACTGCGGAGTTGCTGATGAGGATATCTTTGAACGGATGCAAAAGCACCTCCAAAGGGATCTTGTTGTGACGGAAGACGATGGTCCCTATGAGAAGGGTGATGTCCTTCGGAGCTTCCATCATCAGGCTCGTCAGCCGATGTCTCAGAAGGCACTGCTGGCTGGCTACTTAACCGTCTGGCTGAAGAAATGCGTAGTGTCATCTTCTTCGGGTGACATCGTTCATCCGAATGTCTTGCTGCTCGCTGTTCGGTTGGTTCATGGGCACCCTCTGGGTCTTCTTTCGGCCATGGTGTGCTGTATCCAGAGAGGCCTTCGTGCATTAACAGAGGCTTTTTGCAGGCCGCCAGCGACGAAGCGTGGAAAGGGAGCCACTTCGCCTTGCGACGGACCCAATCCTAGGATAGGTCTGCCGTATACTTATTTGATGGCGTGGTTCACCCTGCATTGTCCTTCTTTGATTGAAGCTGGAGAGGACCCCCTGCAAGGTGTTCGAATGGCGCTTCTCCACCGATTCGAAGGACGCTCGTGGCTGAAGACTTACATGGCTGAGGCCCGTAAATTGGTACGTCGTTATGACGTTTATAGTCTCTTCCGCTGTTTTCCCCGTATTCGGGGTGCAGGTTACGACGAAGAGTTCAGAGAAGCGGGGGAAGGGCAGTCTTCCCTGAGCCGGGGAGTTTTTGAGTGGCTGGTCAGCATCCGGCCCTCACACTTATTATACAGAAGCGGGGATACCTGCTACTTGGAACCCTATGTCCCAAGTCAGTTTGCTCGGCAGTTTGGATATGACCAACTGTATGTGGGCAACCCCAATCTCGATTTGGCTTTCATGAGGAGTCTCATTGATGGGGCCCGTGCCTGGCGATTCTTTACTGCAGACGGTACTGGGGCGCGGCTGCGCACGCCGTTGAGGAATCCCAATCTCCAAATGACCCTGTGCTTCTGCCAGTGGTACACAACTTCCAACTCCACACCCCTCGGATTCAAGGCCAACAGCTCAGGTGTGAGGTTAATTTCTCAGCGGCTGAAATGGAAGGCTTCTGAGAAAAGGGAAGGTAAGAGGGTTCGCGTCCCAGGCATAGAGGAATTCGTCGCTGTGGATGACAGCGAGGCCTCAGATGCAGAAAGTCCTCGCTTCGAAGCGGGGACGGGGGCTGAGACTCCCGCAACTGGCTCTGGTGTGATGGGGACAGCTTCCCCACGATGTGTAGAAGAAGTGGAGGAAGAGGATTCTGACGTCCACTTCAAAAGAAAGCGGGAGGGTGGATCTCGTAGGAAGTCGCTGGTGAAGAAGCCCCGTCGCCAAGCTCCTACGATTGTCGTAGAGGGTTATCCCTCTGCAGCGTTCCCTCCTGCTGCCCCATTAGTGGCTGAACCGTCGGTTGCTGAACCGACTACTGGTGAATTTGCTCCAGATCTGGGTAAAATCAACCCCGTCCGTATAATATGCCTTTTGTGTGTTCCAAATAACTTATTATTTGCTTCTTAATATAGGAGCTGAGGCGGCTGGAGAGCAAGGGGAACATTATGATCCCCTGTTTACTTATGGAACTGAAGCTGGTTCTTTTGCCCTCCTGGAGGAGTCCGGAGGTGATGCGGCCGACATTGGTCCTTCGGGCGCTGGGACTTCCAAAGGAAGTCCTGAGCGTCGAGCTCTATTGGATGGTCCACGGGAGACTCGGCAAGCGGGCCGGCCATTCGTGTTGACTCCGCAAAGAATTTTCCGATGGAGCCCATGGATACTGACGCGGCTGCCGAGATGTTTGAGGCGACATCATCCTTTGGTATTGTCCCAACTTCTTGGCTTCCTTTGCATGTTGTGTTCTGACTAACCACAGTCTTGCTACAGGTGTTCGGCCTCAAGGTGCATCAGCTTCAAGGGAGCTAGACGATTTTCCCGAAGGGTCAAGGGGTGACATGAGCACTTCGACCGCGGCGGATGCTGCTGTGTTGGATGCGCTGTATGGCGACCTGCCCTCTTATCGGCCCGAGCCAGCCGAAGGACCAGAGGTTGAAGGGACGGCAGTTCCAGAGGTGTCCTCACTCCCAACTACATCAACGAGTGAGGTGCCCACAGTTTTGCCAAGCGCAGAGCTGAGGGTGATTACAAGCCCTACTTCCCCAACCCTGGTGGTTGAGCCTGTTGTTCAGGAGATGGTCACTAGCCCTACCTCAGCGGTGGCTAGTGTACTAATTTCCATGAAGACTCCGCCGAGATTACCGACGACCTGTCCTGCTGCTGTTAATGTTCCCGTTGCTCCTTCCACGGTAGCATCGACCAGGCTGGTGGACTTTTCTGTGGTTGCCCGTCTACCAGAGGTGGCCGAGGATGAAAATGATTTCATAGGTGACATGGTTGATAGCTTTTATAAAGGCTTAGGGCAATCCATTGACCTGGTCTTGAAAGGCTCGACTATGTCATTCTCAACTTTGAAGGTGGTCCTCTCCCGCAGTATTGAAAGTATTCGGGACTTTGAAGGGTATCACCAGGCCGCTGCCTTGGAACTCCTGGTGGATCAATTCGAGAGGGATGTAGAGGAATGGCGCCGTCTTAGCCGCTCGGACCTGGAGTCTTCGATTGATGAGCAGTTTGCGCGTCTTGTCGCTCAAAGCATGAGGCCCGTCTTGCCGCTCAAGAAGCTGCCGAGGCTATTTCTTCTGACTTGAAATCCTTGGAAACAAGGCAAGCGGAAGTTGGAAACGCCATTGATGCCTCCACCAGTGCTCTTCTTGACGCTGAAGATAAGGTCGGGAAGGCCAGAGAGATGATCAGGAAGGGAACTCTTCTCTTGTCCATGGCTGAACCGGTCCGTCTTGAAGAAGCTGCGCGGCTTGAGCAGCTCAAGGCTCAAAATAACGAACTCTCGCAGCAGGGATTATCGCAGAGGGCAACTTTGGCGGAGGTCGAAGCTCGTTTGGCCCAGACAACAGATTTCAATGAGGCTGAGCTGAGGTCGCAGGCGCTTGCCCAGGCTGCTGATGACAGGAGGACGAGGCTGGCTTCCCTTAGAGAGCGGATCAAATCTTACAATGTACGCCTGTAGATCGTTGTATATGTGTGCCTCTATGTATCCCATCCTTTTGGAATCAATGAAAATTTCTTTTTCTTTTGTTTTGACTTCTTGTTTTGTTTTGACTTTTCCAAGTTGCCTTACAGCCACTTGAGAACATAGTCTTTGCTGGATTGGATGATGAGACTTGGCTATCTGCCGGTTCAGAGGTCGCAATGACATAACCGATTGAGAAGTCACCAGTCTCAAGATTAGCCCTTGCGGGGCTAAAGAGGTAATACTTGCCTTTTATAAATGTCAGCGAGTATCGGTGAGACCTGTCTTTTGTAAATGTCAACAGGGCTCGAAATTGAGACTTAGCTGTCTGCTGGTTCAGAGGTCGCAATGACATAACCGATTGAGACGCCACCAAGCTCGAAATAGGTGATACTTGTTTTTTGTAAATGTCAACAAGTATCTTGACCTGTCTTTTTTAGATGTCAACAGGGCTCGGAATTGAGACTTGTCTTTTGTAAATGTCAACAAGTATCGAGACCTGTCTTTTGTAAATGTCAACAGGCTCGAGGTTGAGACTTGTCTTTTGTAAATGTCAACAAGCTCGAAATTGAGACTTGGCTGTCTGCTGGTTCAGAGGTCGCAATGACATAACCGATTGAGACGCCACCAAGCTCAAGGTAGGTGATACTTGTCTTTTATAAATGTCAACAAGTATCGAGACCTGTCTTTTGTAAATGTCAACAGGCTCGAGGTTGAGACTTGTCTTTTGTAAATGTCAACAAGCTCGAAATTGAGACTTGGCTGTCTGCTGGTTCAGAGGTCGCAATGACATAACCAATTGAGACGCCACCAAGCTCAAGGTAGATGATACTTGTCTTTTGTAAATGTCAACAAGTATCGAGACCTGTCTTTTGTAAATGTCAACAGGCTCGAGGTTGAGACTTGGCTGTCTGCTGGTTCAGAGGTCGCAATGACATAACCGATTGAGACGCCACCAAGCTCAAGATTGGTGATGGAATTTGGGAAGAGTTCTCGTTTTCTCGGGGAGAAATGAGGGAATTGCTGTCATAGGTTTAATGTTAACGTAACAGCGAAATGTATATGTGGCCTTACCATTCTATGGATGAGAATTGGTAAGTGACTTTGGAGGTCTCATTTTTACGGGGAGAAACGAGGGAATTGCTGTCATAGGTTTAATGTTAACGTAACAGCGAAATGTATATGTGGCCCTACCATTCTATGGATGAGAATTGGTAAGTGACTTTGGAGGTCTCGTTTTCACGGGGAGAAACGAGGGAATTGCTGTTGATTGGTAGTGAAAAATGCATAATTGTCATCATATTTACTATCACATTTTCACATTTATTCATATAATAATGCACTATTACTAATATTTTGCTATTTAATGTGTGCAGGCCTTGAGTGTTGAAGAATTAAAGCTTAATGAAGCCCAAAAGCCCATATCCAAGCCCAAGTCCAAGCCCAAGTGTAAAAGTGCAATTACAGAAAGTCAAAAGTGCAAATACAAGGTGTAAATATTGCAAATACTACAAAGAGGAAAAGGATAGAATTCTATTCAATCCTAAATGCTTGGTGGATGAGGATAAATAAGTGTGCAAGGATGAGATTCGTTTTTGAAGGAATTTGGATAAAGGGTAACTTGATTTCTAAGTTATCCCGAAAATCCAAAATGAAGAGTCAGGATGGAGCTTCCAGAAGGAAACGCCCAGATGAACGAACCAGAGGAGCCCACGCGCGAAAGCGCGCGGCCAAAGATCAGACTGTGGCGGCGAAAACGCGGCCAGAGCCGCGTTTCCGCGGCAAAGTGGATGAGATTGCGTACCAAATTTGGTGGCTGAGCTCTATCAGGACTCTATCACCTTCTGCACCTATAAATACCCCTGCAGGCGCAGCAGAGAGGGCATCCAGAGAAAATTAGGGTTTTTCTTTAGCTTTTTCTTAAATTTCTGCACGTTGTAATTTCGTTTTAAAGGCTTTGTGGAGAAGAAGGAGCTTGTATTTGGAGACATACTTTCGAATAAAGGTTACTTTCTTTTGCATATTTAATTCTTGTCAATTTTATTTCTTTTCTCTGCGATTTATTGCTTCGGTTTTCATCTGTGATCTCTTGTTTTGTTTCTTCTTCTTTTCTTTCTAATTAAGAAAGAAAATAAAAAAATAATTATAAAAAAAATGATGTCTAACTAATTCCTTGTGTGGTTTGCTGATCACTTAAGCAACCCTAAGGCAAGTTAGGATTTGAATCGATTGATGACCATTTTTTAGAAATCCTAGGTCTAAAGATTGTTTTTCTTGAAGATTAAACTGATGATTAGATTTCTTAATCTAGGTTGCACATTTAAATAACTCCTCATGACTTCATACTTAAGAACTAGGACAGCCTAAATTTAAGATTAATCTTTTCTTAAGCTGTACTTAGATGTTAGGATGAAACATTGTTTAGTTTTTAATAATGTAACTTAGTTAGAATCTTGTATCGTCTTTTCTTACTTGAATCATTCTTAATAACCTAGGGTGAATCACATATATCTCAAGATGAAATTCAACATCCAAGTCTTGCATGGTGGGTTGTGGTAGTAGATCAGTAAAACCATACTTCTTTATTCATATACACTTCAAATCTAATCCCTTCTTTGTTTTATTCAAAGCATACAGAGGAATCGGCCGAAAAGCTTGCATCGCATCCTTCCCTGAGGATCACGACCCGCTTTGGCCCTTGCTACAGCGGATAGCATTGAGACTAAGAACTCTACAACTCATTCTTCTTATTTACAAATTCTTAAATCTCAATCAAAATTTTGGCGCCGTTGCCGGGGAAGGAACGGCACGATTTTCTCAAACTAATTATTTTTTTATTCTTTTTGTTTGCAGATACAAAGAACAGGAAAAAAAAGCAGCATCGAGGACACATAGCAACTCTGTGCCTCTGCCCTCGAAGGCAGAGCATCAGAGCCTACTTCAGAGCCGCGGGTCCGCGGCAAAAGCCGCGTTGCCGCGGCCTGAGTAGTTCACTACTCATCAGTTTTTCTGCAGGTTGCTCAGAATTGGAAATACTGCTTACTGCTGTGATATATTTTCTCTGTGATCACTCTGCAACTGCTAATTAATAACATTAACCCATTTGTTGATAATAAAAAAAAATTAGACCCTTGCATTTAGGGCACGTGTCTATTTTAATTTTTTTAATTCTGTTGAAGAGTGCTGGCGACAAGGTACGTCCGCATTGCATATAGATTAGGAAACACTCTTGGCTGTTTACTGCTTTTTGAGTGATTACTTTTCTACTGCTTTACACGTACACAAAAATATCTTAAGGGCATAACCCGTAAGCAAGATAAGGTGGGGATTTAATCACCCTTCCTTGGCCCACAAATCATATCCGTCACACTCACAACCCTAACCTTAAGTAAAAATTGACTAGACGTTGGCCCTAAGTTAACTCGGACTCAATAGGAGATTGACCGAAGGAGGAAAATTGTTCGAAATTAACTCTTGTCAAATCGGTGTCTAGGCAGGGGATTGAGGGCCGAAAGCCCGAAGAACGGTGGTTATTTAATTAAGGAACGTCTCTGACGGAAAACCTCCCACCGGTCTTGCCACCTGCCTGGCCGATTAGCTTGTGGTTAACGTCGACAACAGACCTCCTAAGGACAGTCTAAAGTTAGAAGTCGTCTAGGTCAAGGATAACCCTAGAATAAGATTTTTTGTTTGTTTTTTTTTTGGTTGATTGGGTGAACTTGTTTGCTAATTGTGCATGCCCGCTTGGTCGAGAGACCCACTTACATCCAGGCTAATTAGGACTAGTTCACCACCCGAGCAAAAGCCCGACTCACACATGGACAACCGCCGTCACTCCAAGATAGGATCTATCCTATCAGGACCTCTCTTCCTTCTTGCATCAAGCTTACCGATGAAGGTGTTGACCCATTTGAGCTTAAGCCACGATACATCAACACCCTTCCGAAATTTCATGGACTTGAATCCGAGGATGCATACTTCTTCATAAGAAATTTGAGGAAGTATGTCTCATGATGAATATTCCTAAGTTGGGAAAAGATGACATCAAACTTAGGTTTGTCCCCTTTGCTTTGAAGGATTTAGCAAAGAAATGGCTCTACAGTCTAGAGGTAGGTTCTATATCTTCTTGGGATAATTTCGTTAAGGCCTTCTTAAAGAAATTTTATCCCGTTCACAAGACTGCACTGATTAGGAAGAACATCTTACAGTTTAAGCAAACAGCCAATGAGCCTTTTTGGAAATATTTCAAACGTTTTAAGGACCTCCTTGCCCAATGCCCTCACCATGGGATAGAGAAATGGTGACTTTGCCAAGTTCTATATGATGGATTAGAATATCAACTAAAACGTTGTTAGAATCCATGTGCCAAGGAGGATTTCTGAAAAAGAACGAAAATGAAGGATGGTTATTATATGAAGAATTAGCTGATAATACCATCCAATGAGAACCAACTCCGGAAAAATTTAGGACTAATGACCCTACTTCTTCTAAAGGAGGTATCCCTTCCATTGAGGCCAACATAGCAACCGATGCTAAGTTAGCTGCTGTAATACGAAGACTAGAGGCTCTTGAAACTAAAGAACCAGTCTCTGTGAACCAAGTCAGCCCAACACCTTCGATGGGCTGTACTTATTGTCAAGATATGAACCATGTGTTCGAGGAATGTCCCGTCTTTATCGTGCATCAAAGCTTGCTAGAACATATGAGTGCGGCCTTCACAAGGCCCGCCAACAATCCATATTCGTCCACCTACAATCCCGGTTGGAGGAACCATCCCAATTTTTCATGGGGCCCAAGCAACAATGATCAAACTAGGCCCAAATTCTCCAACAATTTCCAAAATCCGCCCTGTCAAAATCCTCCACCCTCTTTCCAATATTCACAAATGGAAACAAGGCTCTCCAATATGGAAAGAAAGGTGGACACTCTGGTTAAAAGCAACGACACGCTGGCTCAAGTCTTGACTAGGATAGAGATGCAAATGAATCAGCAAGAAAGGCAAAAGGGTACTCTACCTAGTCAACCATTCCCAAACCCTAGGAACTCTAGTCAAGCTCACTTAGCTCAAGAGAATCATATGAGTCAGTGTAATGCGATTCATACATTGCGGTCGGGAAAACAAGTTGATAACCAAGTATCAACACCATCAAGTTCTAAACAAGCATTCAGCTTGCCTGATCCCACTCCATCTCAACTTGATGTTAAAAAAGACAAGTCAGCCGAAAATATGCACAAGCCAATCGCACCCTACCCAAATAGGCTTAAAGATAAGCAAAGTGCACAAATGGATAAGGTACGCGAGATTTTTAATCAAGTCAAGATCAATATACCTCTTCTTGATGCAATCCAACAAGTCCCTAGTTATGCTAAGTTTCTTAAGGACATGTGCACAAAGAAGAGAAAGACTAATGTGCCCAAGAAGGTTTTTCTAGCCACTAACATTAGTGAGCTATTGTCCAATCAAATCCCTGTAAAATACAAGGATCCCGGTTGCCCGACCATCTCTTGCACAATAGGTCAAACTGCAATTAAGCATGCACTTCTTGATTTGGGAGCAAGTATCAACTTACTCCCCTTCTCAGTCTACCAACAACTTGGGTTGGGCGAGCTTAGTCCGACTAAGGTTACAATCCAATTAGCTGACCGATCCGTCAAAATTCCCAAAGGAGAAATTACCGATGTGCTCATCCAAGTCGGGGAGTTTATCTACCCAGTAGATTTGTTGTTCTGGAGACCGAACCTGTATCCACTCCTCGGTCTCAAACTCCCATTATCTTAGGGCGTCCGTTCCTTGCAACTGCAAATGCGATCATAAATTGTAGGAATGGATCCATGAGGTTGACCTTTGGAAACATGACTAAAGAGGTCAATGTCTTCAACCTGGAAAACCAATCTCGTAAGATAAAAGACCAAACATTTGAGGTGAACTTCATTGAGAACATTTGTGAAAAAGAAAGTGAAAATGAGTCTCTATTTCTTGACAAGTTATTTGAGGATAAGTGCGATTTTAGTGATAAGATGACACATGTTGGGGATTATAATTTTAAAGTTCCTTTTAAAAAATGAAGATTTGATCTGAGTATCTTCAAAGAGCCAAGCACTGAAATATCGCATGAGAATATAGTTCAAGAACCTCCGATTGACTTAACTTTCGAAAGCCTCTTTGAAAAAGAACTCCTGTGTTTAGATACATCGATTAAGGAGATGTTGGTTAGTTATTCACTTCCAGGGAAGAGTGTTAATTTAAGTTTTGAGGAGATGAACGGAACTGAGCTAGAATTTCTCCGTATTCATAGTAAGGAAGTTCCAACTGAAAGGTGTGATGAATTTTTGAATAATGGATGTGGACATATGATGAGGAAGAGCCTAAAGAAGATGAAACTGGGGAGAAAGAGAGTTAAAATAAAAATGTTGGTCTCCCCATTGTGCCTTATAAAGAGAACACATTGGAATGATGGGAAGCGAGCTAGAGGAATGAATCCTAAGCAGCTCTAGGTGAGAGTGATACATGTGTTGTACATATAATGGTATACTATTCTTTGCCTCTCTTTACTCTTTACTTCATGCATTCATGCATTTCATACATTGAGGACAATGCATGAGATAAGTGTGGGGGAGGGTTTACTAACATAGGAAAAGACTAATTAATTAAAAAAAATATTTCTTTATATTTTAACATTATTTTTACAAAAAAAGAAAAAAAATTTCTCTTTATTTGTTCTAACAAAAAAATAAAAAAAAAATTTATAAAAAGGACAATATTTTGACTTATTTTTTGAAAGAAACCTAAGTTAGTTTTAAGGATTAGGAAAATCATGATTAGGATTTCTAAAGACTTGGTCAAAATAAATAAATTGTTTAAGTTTTAGGTATAGGAGGAGAAATTGAATAAGTAATTAGTCTTGATTTTTACCTTAATGATATGTGCATACCTAATGTATGTCTAGGATTCTAAGACAAAGACCCTTGTGCCTCATATAAAAAAAAAAAAAATCACTAATTAAGCTGGATACATGTGCCTCAAGAAGCATAAGTATTCACGCCTAAAGGTGAGTTTATAAATAAATGTCTTTAGTTTTGTGGCCTTGTTCACTCGAATTTGAGTCCGTGGGGTGTTTTCTCACCTGGTGCCCTAAAGCCGACCGGTTTGGGAGTCATCGACTTTAAGTTCGCTACATGGGTGGATTAGAAAGCCTAATTGAGAAATATTATATATATATTAACACATCTAATAGTCAATTAGTTAGGTGTTAGGGCCTCAAGAAGCCTTGACACTTACACGAAAAAAATTAGATGAGTCATATATATTAAATATATATATATATAAAATAAAATAATAAAAATAATTATGAGGCATGAGAGTCCAAGTTAAGGAATTCTTAGATTCACAAGGATGCGTATGACTTTTGGTAACGAAAAAGACTATACAAACATTCAATTTTAATCCTTACCTAAAATGAATAACAATTCACTTTATTAAGACTAAGTCTAAAATGAATAAAAATGATAATCCTAAAACTTATAAACTACTTAGTCTCTTCAAATATAAGTCGAATATTTTCCTTTTTATGGATTTTGTGGGTGTAATCCGCTGAAAACCCTCACGAGACAACACTCGTCCTCTAGGGTAACCTAGGGGTTTAACGGCTTGTTGCACATGCTAAGTGTAACCGTGATTCCTACGAAAGTGAGTTAGGATAGATTAATTTTTCTTTTTTGATTTTTACTCGAGGACGAGCAAAAAGATAAGTGTGGGGGTGTGATTGGTAGTGAAAAATGCATAATTGTCATCATATTTACTATCACATTTTCACATTTATTCATATAATAATGCACTATTACTAATATTTTGCTATTTAATGTGTGCAGGCCTTGAGTGTTGAATTAAATAAAGAATTAAAGCTTAATGAAGCCCAAAAGCCCATATCCAAGCCCAAGTCCAAGCCCAAGTGTAAAAGTGCAATTACAGAAAGTCAAAAGTGCAAATACAAGGTGTAAATATTGCAAATACTACAAAGAGGAAAAGGATAGAATTCTATTCAATCCTAAATGCTTGGTGGATGAGGATAAATAAGTGTGCAAGGATGAGATTTGTTTTTGAAGGAATTTGGATAAAGGGTAACTTGATTTCTAAGTTATCCCGAAAATCCAAAATGAAGAGTCAGGATAGAGCTTCCAGAAGGAAACGCCCAGATGAACGAACCAGAGGAGGCCACGCGCGAAAGCGCGCGGCCAAAGATCAGATTGTGGCCGCGAAAACGCGGCCAGAGCCGCGTTTCCTCGGCAAAGTGGATGAGATTGCGTACCAAATTTGGTGGCTGAGCTCTATCAGGACTCTATCACCTTCTGCACCTATAAATACCCCTGCAGGCGCAGCAGAGAGGGCATCCAGAGAAAATTAGGGTTTTTCTTTAGCTTTTTCTTAAATTTCTGCACGTTGTAATTTCGTTTTAAAGGCTTTGTGGAGAAGAAGGAGCTTGTATTTAGAGACATACTTTCGAATAAAGGTTACTTTCTTTTGCATATTTAATTCTTGTCAATTTTATTTCTTTTCTCTGCGATTTATTGCTTCGGTTTTCATCTGTGATCTCTTGTTTTGTTTCTTCTTCTTTTCTTCTAATTAAGAAAGAAAATAAAAAAAATAATTATAAAAAAAAATGATGTCTAACTAATTCCTTGTGTGGTTTGCTGATCACTTAAGCAACCCTAGGGCAAGTTAGGATTTGAATCGATTGATGACCATTTTTTAGAAACCCTAGGTCTAAAGATTGTTTTTCTTGAAGATTAAACTGATGATTAGATTTCTTAATCTAGGTTGCACATTTAAATAACTCCTCATGACTTCATACTTAAGAACTAGGACAGCCTAAATTTAAGATTAATCTTTTCTTAAGCTGTACTTAGATGTTAGGATGAAACATTGTTTAGTTTTTAATAATGTAACTTAGTTAGAATCTTGTATCGTCTTTTCTTACTTGAATCATTCTTAATAACCTAGGGTGAATCACATATATCTCAAGATGAAATTCAACATCCAAGTCTTGCATGGTGGGTTGTGGTAGTAGATCAGTAAAACCATACTTCTTTATTCATATACACTTCAAATCTAATCCCTTCTTTGTTTTATTCAAAGCATACAGAGGAATCGGCCGAAAAGCTTGCATCGCATCCTTCCCTGAGGATCACGACCCGCTTTGGCCCTTGCTACAGCGGATAGCATTGAGACTAAGAACTCTACAACTTATTCTTCTTATTTACAAATTCTTAAATCTCAATCAGCTGTCATAGGTTTAATGTTAACATAACAGCGAAATGTATATATGGCCCTACCATTCTATGATGAGAATTGGTAAGTAACTTTGGAGGGGAATCAAATGAGAACAGGTCTCTTGGGATTTTTAGCAAACCCCCAGCTGTCAACGGGTTTGATATGCCTTTACCAACTACCGTTTGAGTTGGGCTAGCCATGTTATTCCCCTCAGCATGATGAGTTGTCGAGGACTTATGTTGGGCTTACAGGCCAACATTTTCCTCTATCCTTAATCGTTAAGGATGTTGGATTATCTGGTTACTGTATGCATAACCTTGATTTGTCTTCGAGACAACTAGTGCACGACCAGGTTCCTACTGGTTTATGGTTGTATGATCTCGCTTGGAGGAAGAGAAAGGCTCTCTTTGTGTGTACTTTGGATACGAAGGTCTTGATCAGAGGTGTAGTGTTAACTTGATCATGAGAAGGATCCTTGATTAAGGATAATACTTCTTTAAGAACTTGCCATTGATCGGCATCATGAGTAGGTCGCCATCTGAAGTCATAAGGCGGTATGCTCCGTTTGAATAGACTGTTTCTATTACAAACGGTCCTTCCCATTTAGGCTGAAATTTGCCTTTGGTCTTGTTGTTGGCCCAAGGTTACAATCACCCTTGCTTAGTGTATTTTGATGATTACAAAACATATTAGTTATTTGTACTAATAACAATTGTTGTTTAAGTGTGTTTCAGGTTTTTATCATACTAGAAGTACTCTCACTCAAATACAAGGTTTTTGGACTCAAGACAATTCAATTTGGGCTCAAGTTGCAATATTGAAGATCAAGTGAAGATAGCCCACTTTGAAGAATAGCCTTGAAGTCTTTTAGAGTTTGTAAGTTTAGAATATTAAAGTTTGAATATAGGAAATTTGGCTCTAGGATTTGCACACACACTTGTTTCATGTATTTCCTATGTTTTGAAAATGGTTATTGAAAATGGTTATTTCTAAGTTTTATGCCTTAGTTTATATATACATGTACCAAAGCTTTATATCTTGAAAAACTTGTTTAAAACATGTGTATAAACTATTTTCTGCATAATACTTAGCTATATGTATTTTAAAATATGTCTCAAATTTTTCTAACTCAAAACAGCCTAGTTTTTCAGTTTCAGGCAACATCGGTCGACCGGGCCGGTCGACCGGCGCTGTGTCTGGACATGCACTGTTTGTGCATGTCCGTCGGTCGACCGGACCGGTCGACCGACGGAGAGCATTCTGCTCTTGGGAATTTTCGGTCGACCGGACCGGTCGACCGGAAGAAGGAAACTGTGTTTCCTCCTTTTGGGTTGGTCGACCGGACGGTCGACCGGGAGCCAACGGCTACTTCCAGCTAGGCTGGCGGTCGACCGGACCGGTCGACCGCCAAGCCTGCAACTTAGCAACGGCTCTTTCCTCTTTGGGATTTTCTGAAAATCTGTTTTCTTTTTCAGCTTTAACAGATTTTTGGAGAGTTGTTGGGGTGCTTTTGCAGGTTGAATTAGGTGTAAAGAAAATGTTTTTAACTTATTTTCAACCCTATAAATAGAGGAGAAGTCTCTCCTTCACATCACTTAGAAAAATCCTCAAGTTTTGTTGTTTTCAAAAGAGAAAAGAATTGTTTAAAGCTTTCAATTCCTACTCTTTCAAGATTGTTTTTCAGTTGTGTTTGATTCTCTATATCACTCTACAACTGAGGTTTTCTCACCACACTTCATAGAGCCAAAAATCCTATAATCATTCTATAGTGAAGTTGTAATTGAAGTGAGAGTGTTTGTAAAAGAGATTGAGAAAAAGTGTAGTGATCAAGTTGTGATCACTTTGTTCTTGTAATTCCTTCTTGTGGAGCAACCTTTTTGGTAGAGGTCCTTTGTACTCGGTGGAGCTCGGTGCTCGGTCTTCGGTAGACCAATTGTAAAGGCATCCTCGGTGGATAGTGGAAACCCTTCACGGAGGTGAAGGCGGGGACTAGAGCAAGTGTGCTCGAACCTCGAAACAAATCATCTTGTTTGCGATTGCCTTTGCGTTATTCTTGCTTTCAATTTCTCTTGCTTTATATTGTCTTGAATTACTTGCTTGAGAACTAACCCTCTACTTGTGCAATCTTGTCTTGTTTACTTTACTTGCTATACTTGTTGTATTACATTGTGAGCATTTCATTTTCATCATCATACTTGGCATTGATCGATCACACCTCAATACAACACGGTTGCATTGCGCACCTCTAACCCATATCTAGGGGAATTGGGAGGAAGGAGTTCAGAACCTCGCAAGGGGTATTCGGCTCTTAGTCGTGTTTTGAGAGATCGTTGCATCACTCATTTAATTAAAGTTTAAAAAGATCATTAGATTAGCATTTACACCTATTCACCCCCCCTCTAGGTGTTTTTCAATTGGTATCAGAGCTTGGACTCTAGGATTTGGTTTAACAACCTTAGAGAAGATCCTAATTTGCTAATCATTTCATTCATATTCATATAAGTAAAAATGGCCGATGGAATTAAGACCCCTCCTAAGTTTGATGGACTTAACTTTCCCATATGGAAAGTTAAGATGACCGTGTTTTTGCAATCTCTAGGTAGCCGAGTTGCAAAGGCCGTGACTAAGTCCTTTAGTGTACCCCCCGGTGACGAATCCACTTGGTCCGAAATAGAGACTAAGGAATTCGATGCCAATGCCAAAGCTCACTATGCACTCCTACAAGCCCTAAATGATGATGACATAGCTAGGGTTATACATTGCAAATCCGCATTTGAGATTTGGTCACACTTGATAGTCACTCATGAGGGGACCTCACAAGTAAAGAAGGCTAAGATTGACCTTCTTCGGTCTCAATATGAAACATTTAGCATGCAAGACAATGAAACCATAGATGATATGGTTACAAGATTTACCAAGATTACTAATGGACTCTCTTCATTAGGTGAAGATATCAACAATGATCAGAGAGTAAGGAAGATCATCCGGGCTCTTCCTCCTTCATGGGAAGTTAAAGCAACAACCTTGAAGGAACTCAACGACAATGAAGAGATGGAGCTTATAGGTCTCATTGGGAACCTCAAAACCCATGAGATGGAAAGGAAAGCAAGGGAGGACATGGCTCCTACCAAGAAGAAGACTATTGCCTTCAAGTGTCAATCATCACACTCCGACGAAGATGATGAAGAAGAAGATGACGAAGAGCTCTCACTTCTAGTCAAAAATGTTCGGAGGATGTACAACAAGGCGAAGTTTCAAGGTAGAAGGAGATGGCAAGGAGGCAAAGAAGAAAGAAAGATCATATGCTTCAATTGCCAAAGACCGGGACACATTGTTGCGGAGTGTCCGGACAAAGCTAAGCCCTCCACTTCAAAGAAACCTTACAAGAAGAAGGCTATGAAGGCAACTTGGGATTCGGAGACCGAATCCGAAGAAGAAATAGACACCGCCAACATGTGCTTCATGGCCAATGAAAGCACAAGCAAGGTAACCTCTTCCACCCCTTTTGATGATGAACTCTCCATGGATGAACTAGGAGAAGCTTTTGTTGAGTTGTCACAAAATTATGATTTCTTAAAGAAAAAGTATTTAAAAATGAAAAGGAAAATGAATCTTTAAGTCATCAAGTTTTTACTCTTACAAAAGAAAAGGATGATTTGGTTTCCACCTTGGCCACTACCAAAATGATTTTGAAAAATATAAGATTTCTTGCAAAGGTAAGGCCCCACTAATTGATTCAAATGAAGTTTCTATACTTAAGGAAAGATTAGATTCTTTGAGTGTTGTTTTGAAAGATTGTGAGTTTAACAAGAAGAAAATTGAGGCTATGTTTCCTAAGAAACAAGCCCCAAAGAAAATGCTCATGCTCATGTTCATGTTCATGCTACACAACCTAAACAACATGGCAAAACCCCAAACATGCTCACACTACACATACACATCATGCTTTCATGTATAGAAAAGTGTACTCATGTTCACATTGTGGGCGGAAAGGACACTTAGCTAATTTTTGTTATGATAGACTAAGTGCATCACATCATAATGTTTGGGTTCGTAACACTAACTTTCAAGGACCCAAGAAAGTTTGGGTACCAAAGTCAACAATTGTTTTAAATGATGTAGGTACTTTCCAAAGCCCAACGACGTAGAGGTTTGTGGTATCTTGATAGCGGTTGCTCAAGGCACATGACTTGGGACATCAACAACTTTGCAACCCTATCAAGATATCATGAAGGTGGCACCGTCACCTTCGGAGATGACGCCAAGGGTAAAATCATCGGTATTGGTAATGTAAAACTTGTCACCTCTCCTTTAATTGAAATGTAGTTTTAGTTCATGGCCTCAAGCATAATCTCTTGAGTGTTAGTCAACTTTGTGATAAAGGTTTTGATGTAGTTTTTGATAATGTTTCTTGTAAAGTAATTGATAGAACTTCTAATGTTTGTGTATTTTCCGGTTTTCGTGAAAGTAATGTTTATATGATTGATATGTTGAATATGTCTTGTAATATTACTTGTTTGAAAGCCCTCAATGATGACTCTTGGTTGTGGCATAGGAGATTAGGGCATATTTCTTTTGATCATATTTCTAGATTAAATTCAAAGGAAATGGTGAAAGGTATTCCTTGCTTGAATTTTGAAAAAGACCGAGTTTGTGACGCATGTCAATTTGGGAAACAAACTAAGTCTTCTTTCAAGTCAATTAAGGATATCATGACATCACGTCCTTTGGAATTAATCCATATGGATCTATTTGGCCCAACACAAACCAAAAGTCTAAGTGGGAATAGATTTGCTTATGTTTTAGTTGATGATTTCTCAAGATTTACATGGGTTTTCTTTCTTGAACACAAAAACCAAGCATTTTCGTATTTCCAAACTTTTAAGAAAAGAGTTGAAAAAGAAAAGGATTCTTTGATTTTGAGAATAAGAAGTGATAGAGGAGGTGAATTCATTAACCAACCCTTTACCACTTTTTGTGATGAACATGGAATAAAGCATGAACTTTCTTGTCCTAGAACTCCACAACAAAATGGAGTAGTTGAACGGAAAAATAGAACATTACAAGAGATGGCTAGGACAATGCTAAGTGAATACGGTCTACCACATTATTTGTGGGCCGAGGCCGTTAATACATCATGCTACATATCTAATCGTGTTTTCTTGTGTAAAAATACAACTAAAACTTCTTTTGAAATGTACTTTTCTAGAAAACCAAATGTTTCTTATTTCAAAGTTTTTGGATGCAAATGTTTTGTTTTAAATACAAAAGATAATTTGGGAAAATTTGATCCTAAATCTTATGAGGCTATTTTTGTAGGTTACTCAAATACTAGTAAGGCTTATAGAGTTTTCATTAGATCATCATTGACTATTGAAGAGTCTATTCATGTTAAGTTTGAGGAATCTAACAAGTTTGTTAAGAATGTTGTAGAGATAGATGCATTGGATGAAGGCATGGAGAAAGTGACCTTGGAGGATGCTTCTACTATGGGAGACAAACCAAAGGATGATGAAGGAAGCAATGCTAAAGTGGAAGAGGCACAAGGGAATGAAAATCAAACACATGAGGTGGAGCCTACTCAACCACTACCAAAGGATTGGAGATACAATCCACATCATCCCAAGGACCTCGTCATAGGTGAAGTATCAAAAGGGATAACCACTCGCTCTAAAATTCAAGATTATTGTGGCCACTTTGCATTTATTTCGCACATAGAACCCAAAAATGTGCTCGAAGCCGAGGCCGATTCATATTGGTTGCTAGCCATGCAAGAGGAGCTCAATCAATTTGAGCGCAACCAAGTTTGGCACCTTGTTCCTAGGCCCCACAATAGACCAACAATTGGTACTAAGTGGATCTTTAAGAACAAGTTGGATGAATCGGGTAATGTAGTTAGAAACAAGCTAGGTTAGTTGCCCAAGGTTACACTCAAATCGAAGGGATCGATTTTGAAGAAACCTTTGCACCCGTTGCACGGCTTGAAGCCATACGGATGACACTAGCATTTGCCTCATATAAAGATTTCAAATTATTTCAAATGGATGTTAAAAGTGCTTTTCTAAATGGATTTATTGAAGAGGAGGTGTATGTTGAACACCCCCCGGGTTTGTTGATTCTACACATCCGGATTTTGTTTTTAAATTAGATAAAGCTCTTTATGGTTTAAAAACAAGCTCCTAGGGCTTGGTATGAAAGACTTTCTTCATTTTTGACTTCAAATGGTTTTAAGAAAGGTAAAATTGATACAACTTTGTTTACAAAACATGTAGAAAAAGATATTCTTATTGTGCAAATTTATGTGGATGATATTATTTTTGGTTCTACTAATGAATCTCTTTGCAAAGCTTTTGAATCATGCATGAAGGATGAATTTGAAATGTCTATGATGGGGGAGCTCAACTATTTCCTTGGACTCCAAATCAAGCAAAGGAAGGATGGGATCTTCATCAATCAAGCCAAGTACACAAAGGAACTAATCAAAGGTTTGGGCTTGAAGGATCGAGAGTAAGCAAAACTCCCATGGCAACAACTACAAAGCTTGACAAGGATGAACAAGGTAAAAGTGTAGACATTAAACTTTATAGAAGCATGATTGGTAGTTTGCTTTATTTAACGGCTAGTAGGCCGGATATTATGTTTTCCGTTTGTCTTTGTGCACGTTTTCAATCTTGTCCTAAAGAGTCTCACATAATTGCGGTTAAACGCATAATTAGATACCTTAAGGGCACTATTGAAATGGGTTTGTGGTATCCTAAAATCGGATTATTTGAAATGAAGAGTTTTTCGGATGCCGACTATGCGGGTTGTAGGGTAGATAGGAAGAGCACAAGTGGAACATGTCAATTCTTAGGTAATTGTCTTGTATCTTGGTCTTCCAAAAAGCAAAATTCGGTAGCCCTATCAACCGCCGAGGCGGAGTATGTTGCGGCCGGAGCTTGTTGTGCACAAGTTCTTTGGATGAAACATACTCTCCTTGACTATGATTTACACTTTGATCATGTTAAATATTTTGTGATAATACTAGTACTATTCACATGACAAAGAATGCAAATCAACATAGTAAAACCAAACACATTGACATTAGGTATCACTTTCTTAGAGATCATTATGAGAAAGGTGATATTGATATTGATTATGTTTCTACCGATTTTCAACTTGCCGATATTTTTACTAAACCTTTAGACTATGCTAGATTTTCATTTATTTGTGGTGAGTTGAATGTTTGTATTATGGATTCTTAAAAATTGTTTTCAATTGTTTTATTTTAACCCTTTTTGATGTATGACAAAAAGGGGGAGAATAAGTTTAGTTTGATATTTAGTTTTGATATTATTTGAAAAAAAAAAAAGGAAGTTTGTGTTTATTAAATGTTTTGGACAAAAACTATTGTGTTTGTTAAATGCTTTATGTATGCTTACATAGCTTTTCATATTCATGATAAATACATAGCATTGTTTGAGGGGGAGCTTTCCAAGCTTTTCCTCCTCTATTTGTTTCAATAACTTATATGTTTTGTCATCATCAAAAAGGGGGAGATTGTTGGCCCAAGGTTACAATCACCCTTGCTTAGTGTATTTTGATGATTACAAAACATATTAGTTATTTGTACTAATAACAATTGTTGTTTAAGTGTGTTTCAGGTTTATTATCATACTAGAAGTACTCTCACTCAAATACAAGGTTTTTGGACTCAAGACAATTCAATTTGGGCTCAAGTTGCAATATTGAAGATCAAGTGAAGATAGCCCACTTTGAAGAATAGCCTTGAAGTCTTTTAGAGTTTGTAAGTTTAGAATGTTAAAGTTTGAATATAGGAAATTTGGCTCTAGGATTTGCACACACACTTGTTTCATGTATTTCCTATGTTTTGAAAATGGTTATTTCTAAGTTTTATGCCTTAGTTTATATATATATGTACCAAAGCTTTATATCTTGAAAAACTTGTTTAAAACATGTGTATAAACTATTTTTTGCATAATACTTAGCTATATGTATTTTAAAATATGTCTCAAAATTTTTCTAACTCAAAACAGCCCAGTTTTTCAGTTTCAGGCAACATCGGTCGACCGGGCCGGTCGACCGGCGCTGTGTCTGGACATGCACTGTTTGTGCATGTCCGTCGGTCGACCGGACCGGTCGACCGACGGAGAGCATTCTGCTCTCGGGAATTTTCGGTCGACCGGACCGGTCGACCGGAAGAAGGAAACTGTGTTTCCTCCTTTTGGGTCGGTCGACCGGACGGTCGACCGGAGCCAACGGCTACTTCCAGCTAGGCTAGCGGTCGACCGGACCGGTCGACCGCCAAGCCTGCAACTTAGCAACGGCTCTTTCCTCTTTGGGATTTTCTGAAAATCTGTTTTCTTTTTCAGCTTTAACAGATTTTTGGAGAGTTGTTGGGGTGCTTTTGCAGGTTGAATTAGGTGTAAAGAAAATGTTTTTAACTTATTTTCAACCCTATAAATAGAGGAGAAGTCTCTCCTTCACATCACTTAGAAAAATCCTCAAGTTTTGTTGTTTTCAAAAGAGAAAAGAAAATTGTTTAAAGCTTTCAATTCCTACTCTTTCAAGATTGTTTTTCAGTTGTGTTTGATTCTCTATATCACTCTACAACTGAGGTTTTCTCACCAAACTTCATAGAGCCAAAAATCCTATAATCATTCTATAGTGAAGTTGTAATTGAAGTGAGAGTGTTTGTAAAAGAGATTGAGAAAAAGTGTAGTGATCAAGTTGTGATCACTTTGTTCCTGTAATTCCTTCTTGTGGAGCAACCTCTTCGGTAGAGGTCCTTTGTACTCGGTGGAGCTCGGTGCTCGGTCTTCGGTAGACCAATTGTAAAGGCATCCTCGGTGGATAGTGGAAACCCTTCACGGAGGTGAAGGCGGGGACTAGAGCAAGTGTGCTCGAACCTCGAAACAAATCATCTTGTTTGCGATTGCCTTTGCGTTATTTTTGCTTTCAATTTCTCTTGCTTTATATTGTCTTGAATTACTTGCTTGAGAACTAACCCTCTACTTGTGCAATCTTGTCTTGTTTACTTTACTTGCTATACTTGTTGTATTACATTGTGAGCATTTCATTTTCATCATCATACTTGGCATTGATCGATCACACCTCAATACAACACGGTTGCATTGCGCACCTCTAACCCATATCTAGGGGAATTGGAGGAAGGAGTTCAGAACCTCGCAAGGGGTATTCGGCTCTTAGTCGTGTTTTGAGAGATCGTTGCATCACTCATTTAATTAAAGTTTAAAAAGATCATTAGATTAGCATTTACACCTATTCACCCCCCTCTAGGTGTTTTTCACTTGTGCGTCATAATCATCGGTCGTCTGACGGATAGGACCAGGTCTCCTTTCTGGAAGACTCTCTGTTTGACCTTCTTATTGAAGGCTTTTGAAATTCGAGCTTGATACAGCTCAATATGTTGCTGAGCTTGTAGTCGCTTCTCATCTACGGCTTCGAGCTCTTGAAGACGCAACCGATCATTGTCCTCTGATGTGATTTTAGTGGTCAGAGCTACTCGCAATGACGGCATCTGGATTACCAATGGGATGACTGCTTCGCACCCATATACCAAGGAAAAAGGCGTATTGCCTATCGGTGTCCGAACCGTGGTCCGGTAGGCCAAAAGACATTCACCAATCTTTTCGTCCCAGTATCGCTTATTCGATGTTTGACAGGGAGGAATGTACTTAATTCAGAGATAGAGGGTTTTAGAGTCAACCTTCTTTGTTCGATTGTAATGCTCAAAACTCCAAGAATGTATCACAAAGTTTATGTACTCCTTCCGAATCACCGTAGTAGTATTAACTATTACGGGTCGATCCTCAGGGAGAGCTCGCGATGAAAGCTTTGCGGTTAAGTGTTAAAGAGAGAGAAAATGAAAGTTCTTCTATGTTCAAAAGAAAAACAACATGGAAAAGTAAAAGAAGAAATTTTTGTGGTTTGGTTGCATGAAAGAAAACCGATGTAAAAGAAAATGAAAAGAACTTGGAAAATTGGACTTGCTAAGAAAGAAAACTAGTGAAGGAAAACTTTTGGAAAACTTTTAGATGGAAGAAATCATGACTAGCTAACCTTTCTAATTTGCTAACTTACTAAGCTCATGGGGTGATGCATGCCTCATGTTGATTCATCGGCGAAAGATATGTCTTGCTTGTTGGGTCAAATATTTTCCCACTTGGAAGATGAGTGTTCTTCTCGGTCTTAGCTTGTAGCCTCATTGATTCATCGGCTCCCGAGATAGAATTTCAATGGTGGAATCAAGGAGTGCCACTCAAAGGAATGCTAAGGAAGAAGATATAAGATTCATTAGTCATTCAAGGCCATATTCAAGCGAGCATTGAAGTAAGAAATTGTACTACAAACCAATAGCATAGGTAGGTGCTTCATCTCCATGTTCCATCAAGGCACTTGTTCTAAAGACAAGGCTCTAAATGAGGCTCACATGAATCATATGGAATTACAACAAGCATTTGCCAATATTGAAAGTAACTCATCTTCATTGGAGATCAAAAGAGACTCAACATTGCAAGTTTAGAAGTTAGCAATCACCCAAGAGTTAGAAGTTAGCAAAGTTAGTGGTTAGCTAGTCATGTTAGAGGAAGTTAGCTATCCATTACAAGAGAAAGAAAACAACAATTCATGGTGAAATAAAAGTGCAATGAAAGTAAAGCAAGAAGAAAGTAAAGCAAGCAGTAGAAATTGCAAAGAAGAGAAGAAAGTTTGATTAATCCTTGCTTTGAAAGTTGTCACCCCTTTGCTTACAAGCTCTCACACTCTTTCTTTTCTCTCTTTTACAGAATTTCTAGGAGGAAGAAGGAGAATACAAGAGCACTAAAAACTTAGAGAAAATCCCTACAACTCTCTCAAAATACAAGCTCTCTCTCCTAGTCTCTCCTCAGTCTCTCGCAGAGGCCCTGATGGTCTATTTATAGGCTTCAGAAGAGGAGGCTCCCAAATCTGGACCGTCAGATCAAATCTCTGGCTCAACGGCCAGATTCCTGCCGCGGATCCGCGGCCAGAGCCGCGTTTCCGCGGCAGAATCTAGGCCGTTACGCCAGCGAATTCTGTTGTTGTTTTGTTGCAGGCTGTTGGCCACGTTGGCGCTTCTAGAAGTCTGAGTGCATGCGTGGATGTCTCCAGAATCTAGGCTAAACTCTTGGGGTTTTTTTTTGGCCTTTAATTAATCCCTTTTAATTCTTGATAATTCCATGGATTATGGGCCTCTTCTCCATTAAAGATGGACCTGCAAAAATAGAGAGAAAAAGAGTAAAAAACCTATTTTTATTGATATAATGCATGATATGGATGTGAAAAATGATGCAAAAATGAATAACAATCACACCCCCATACCTAGCTTTTGCTCGTCCCCGAGCAAAAAAAAGAAAAAGAAAAAGAATACTAGCTAAGTTATTGCACCACTTTCGTAGGTGACACGATTGCACTGAGCACGTGCAACAAGCCGTTAAGCCTCTTGGTTACCCTAGAAGAGGAGTGTTGTCTCCTGAGGGTTTTCAGCGGATTACACCCACAAAATCCATAAAGAAAATAAAAAGTGTTAGTGAAAATTTTGATCCATGTTTTCAAGAATCTTACTTGTTCTTATAGGTTTCAGGTTGCCCTAAACTCGTCATTCTTTTTATAAGTGTCTATTTAGAGTTTTGTCTTCAACTTAGGTTAAGTTTTTAAGGAAAAGATCAAAGACCGGATTTTGCATCAATCCTAGTATATATACATCTATAAATATGAAGGATCTTTCTCAGACTAAGTTCATTTATTTACTAATATATATAACATTTTTTTTTATATATATACAATATTTATTTACATTTCCTTAGCTTCCTTAGGCTTTCTAATTTACCCTTGTAACGAGCCTCTTACCGATGACTCCCAAAACAGTCGGTCTTAGGGCACCAGATGAAGAACATCCCTAAGGTTCGAGGACTCGAGTAAACTAGGCCATGAATACTAAGGACTTAACCACCTTTAGGCGTGACTGGCCATGCTTCTTGAGGCACAGCTAACCAGCTTAATTAGTGGCTAAGTATTTATTTAGTTATTTATATTTATTCTCTTTTTTTTATTATTATTATTATATATATATGTAAATAAAGTCACAAAGTCTTTGATTAATCCCTCTATATGTTTAATGTATATATCCTAAAGAAAGAATTAAAATCTAGTTATCTTTCTTATCCTTTTTTACTTAACCTAAAAATCCAACAAAACTCCTCTTTTCAACTTATAATTAGAAATCATAGTTAAGAGTTTCCTTAATCCCTTAAGTCAAGTTTGATTCTTTAACATGGATCAAAAATTTCTCTTTTTTTTCTATTTTTTTATTTCTATTTATTTATTTATTTTTTTTCTAAAAAGAAAAAGTAAAATCTAAAAGAAAATAAAAAATCTACAAAGAAAAAGTAAAATCTAAAAGAAAAATAAAAATCTAGAAAGAAAATGAAAATCCTAGAAGGAAAATAAAAACCTAAAAAGAAAATGAAAATCCTAAGTTTAGAATCTACCCCCCCATACCTATCTCATGCATTGTCCTCAATGTATGCAAGATAAAAATATGCATGAAAAAGGTAAAGGATCATGATCACTCCCGTCGTCGTTTTGGACCCGCGGTGGTGCTAGGTCCAGCCGACTGTGAACGTCGCAGATACTATCCAACCTAGAGGATTGCTCCTCTACTTTCTTCCTCAGACGAACCTGCCCCCTAAAATCTTCTTCATGCCCCGCCAAATGGTGGACATGAAGGCACGTGAGTCCGTAGGGGGGTCCTGCTGCCAAAACGCTGGATCATCTCCCTCTTCTAAACTCTCCTCAGAAGAGGACACCACCGGTACATCCTCGGGCTGGACACTAGGGGTCCAGACCACGTGTAAGCAACTATTGTATGAACTAGTGGGTCGCTCTTGTGTCACAAACACCCGATCAAAAGAGTCAAATACGGCGTCCAGTAGGAAAGTCCTACACAGACGCGTAATCAGAATGGAGTGGGAGTGTTTGGCACCCCGGGTGCGTGAGGAGTTGGCAATTATTGCGTGGAAGATGGTCTTGTTGAGACAGACCGTGTGTTGCCTAGTCATCAGGTCGTGAATAAGCTGCAACACCGGGCGGTTAAATGATGTGGTGTGGTCCAGACCTAAGATGTTGCGTTGGATCCATCGTCCAACGCAATGTACATTTCTAAAAGTGGTGCTGGCCTTTAGCCCGCGGTCTTGCTCAGTGCAGCGAGCCCCCATAATTGTCATGTAATCAATAAGTGGGAGGGGGTCGCTATGCTGTGGGTGAATGGGGACATGCGTGTGTTCCTCAAGGAGAGGAAGCGTGATGAATAAGTCGCCTAAGGGCATGTGCACGGTGAATTGATAAGTGTGTAAATCAACTAATGCATGGTCAATAGAGTTGTAGAACAATGTCACCAAGTCGGGACAATAGAAGGCATCGTTATCAGTATTATCATACACCAATGTGTACCAATCCCATGTCCTAATCCAATCTATGAATATATGCCCATACCCATTAGGATCACATAGAATTTTTGAAAAATTCTTTTCAGCAAATAAGTTGGGTGCCATGCTACAAATCTAGATCAAATTAATAAATTGGGAGATCGAAATTCAAACCGCCCGCGGAATACGTGGGGGGAAAAGTTCGGGCTTGCAGAGGGCATAGGAGAAGGATTTGGGAAGATTTGGCACCAGATCGGCCACCAGTGCAAGAAATCGACCGGCAGAAAATTTGGCGGCGCTCCAGAGGATGCAGGAATGCCACGGATCTGCGGCTTGAGTCGCGGGAACGCGGCGAGTTGGAAGCGGCTGAGGAGAAGAAAATTTCTGGTGGCGGCGCTTTGAGATGGGAGTTTTAGATCTAGGTTTCGTTCTGGGGTTTGAGAGAGAAAGACAGAGTGAAGGAAATTTATAAAGGCCTGAAAAGGTGGAAAGCCTATTTTGACCCTAGATGAAAGTGAATATTTACAAGTTAGGGTTATTATTTTGAAAAGGGGTTAAGAAAAAGTGGGACTCTTGGTACCAATTAGCACCAAGATCAAAATTTTTTGAAATTTTTAGTTTTATTTTTTTATATTTTTTATATTTTTTATTTATTTTTTTATTTTTTTATTTACAAAAGTGGTCCCAAAATGATATGCAGGGAAATCTGGGAGACTGTACAGATGAAATGGTCACATATATACTGGGTCATAAAGACCCAGTTCATAATTTCTTGTGACACAGGTACATTGGTAAAAAATGGCTTTAAGCGTTGACCATTTACAGTGAATTTATTGCCATTTTTCGGATCAAGAATCTCAATAGCACCGTGTGAGAAGACATTTTGCACAATGTACGGTCCTGACCACCTGGTTCTCAATTTACCAGGAAAAAGGTGGAGTCTTGAGTTGTACAACAGAACCTTTTGTCCTGAGACAAAAATTTTTCGGTGAATGGATTTATCATGAAAGAGCTTGGTTCTGTGTTTTGCTATCCGAGCATTGTCATATGCCTCATTTCTTAGCTCTTCTAGCTCGATATTTGCAATTTTCTTAAGGCACCGGCCTTATTTAAATCCAAGTTCAGCTGCTTTATAGCCCACATAGCTCGGTGTTCTAACTCCACAGGCAAGTGACAAGGTTTTCCAAATACAACCCGATATGGAGACATACCGAGGACAGTCTTGTAAGCGGTCCTGTAAGCCCATAAGGCATCAGTGAGTTTGATGGACCAATCTTTACGGTTCTATCCAACGGTTTTCTCCAAGATGAGTTTTATTTGTCTATTAGTGACTTCTACTTGCCCGTTGGTCTGAGGATGGTATGCCGTGGATAATTTGTGGGAAATAGAGTATTTGCGCATCAGGGCTTCAAAAGCCCGATTGCAGAAATGACTCCCATTGTCACTTATTATCGCACGGGGGGCTCTGAAGCGAGAGATGATATTTTCTCGTAAAAACTTGATGACAACTTGGTTGTCATTTGTCCTTGTTGGAATTGCTTCAGCCCATTTTGAAACATAATCTACGGCTACCAAAATGTATTGGTTGCCATAGGACAGAGGAAAGGGTCCCACAAAGTCGATGCCCCACAGATCAAAAATTTTGACCTCTAAGATGGGTGTAAGGGGCATCATGTCTTTCCGTGTGATTCGACCCGTCATTTGACACCTATCACATAGCTTGCAGAAAGTATATGCATCCTTAAAGAGAGTGGGCCAGTAAAATCCACTCTGAAGTACTTTCTCAGCAGTTTTCTGTGGACCAAAATGTCCACCGCAAGCAAGTTTGTGACAGAATGTCAAGACACTCTGATGTTCCTCCTCAGGAAGACACCTTCGTATTATCTGGTCAGGACAATATTTGAATAAATACGGTTCATCCCAAAAGAAGAACCGCATTTGACTCATGAAACGGTGTTTGTCCTGACCTGACCAATTAGAAGGTATTTGCCCGGATGCTAGGTAATTTGCTATGTCAGCATACCAGGGCTCTCCATGCATTATGTGGATGTGTTCGTCAGGGAAATCATCATTTATGGGTATTTTCTCCTTTGGTGCATTTGGAATTCTTGACAAGTGATCAGCTACCACATTCTCAACGCCCTTTTTATCCTTAATCTCCAGATCAAACTCTTGAAAAAGAAGTATCCATCAAATAAGTCTTGCCTTAGCATCCTTCTTTTGCATTAAGTACTTTAGGGCAGAGTGATCGGTGAAAATAATCGTCCTGGACCCTAGCAGATATTGGCGAATTTTTTCCAACGCAAAGACAACAGCTAAAAATTCCTTTTCAGTAGTTGTATATTGAGTTGGGCTTCATTCAGCGTTCTGCTAGCATAATAAATTACGTGTTGCCTAGTATCAATACGCTATCCTAGAACAGCGCCAATAGCAAAATCCGAGGCATCACACATAATCTCGAAAGGCTTGGTCCAATCAAGTGCAGAAATGATAGGTGCTGAGACAAGTCTACACTTAAGCTCCTTCCAAGATTTTCTGACATTCTTCATCAAATATAAAGGGTACATCCTTTCCTAAGAGATTTGTTAAAGGTCTTGCAATGTTGCTAAACCCTTGAATAAATCGTCTATAGAAGCCGGCGTGCCCTAAAAATGATCTAATGTCCTTTAAGCATGTTGGCTCAGGGAGCTTATTTATGACTTCCACTTTTGACTTGTCAACCTCAATTCCCTTATGTGAAACTTCGTGCCCTAGAACGATTCCTTGCTTGACCATAAAGTGACACTTCTCCCAATTAAGTGTCAAGTTTTTCTCCATACAACGTTGTAGAACCAGCTTCAAATGGTACAAGCATTGTTCAAAGGAATCACCGTAAATTGAAAAATCATCCATGAAAATCTCCAGAAATTTCTCCACCATGTCTGAAAAAAGGCTCAGCATGCAACGTTGAAACGTTGCGGGAGCATTGCATAGGCCGAAGGGCATCCTTCGGTACGCAAATGTTCCAAAAGGACAGGTGAAGGTGGTTTTGTCTTGATCCTCATGAGCGATCGGGATTTGATTATATCCTGAATATCCATCCAGGAAACAGTAGTACTCATGTCCCGCTAATCTCTCGAGCATTTGGTCAATGAACGGTGTTTAGACGAAGAAGGTGTACTTATTATGTGTATAGAATGTGATTGATGTACCCTTTCTTGTCTCCGCTATAGCCTAGGGCTATACCGAGTCGGATCTCAGGGAGAGCTCGCGATGGAAGCTTTAAACGTATGGTAGTGAAGTGAACAAACTAGTATCCTTCTCTTGATTATAAACTTAGTGATGCAAATACAAAAGAAACCAAAAGAGGATGGATATGTTCATTGTGGAAGTGGAAAAGAAATCAAGAAGTGGTGTGGATGTGGTATTCACAAGAAAAGAACAAGAAACTTAAAGAAAGCAATCCATAACTAGCTTACCTTGCTAGCTTGCCAAGACTTACCAAACTCCTTGATAATGAAAGCTTGCCTAACGTTGTCACTCCGTTGGCTATGGATTCGTCTAGCGTGTTGACCTTAATTACTTTCTCATTTGCAAGATGGTGGTTTAACCATCGGAGAAGAGAAGATCATACACTTGCAAGATTAACAAAAGCAATCACCCATGAGTAGTGAAGTAGCTAAGCTAGTGGTTAGCTAGTACATTGAGAAGAATTAGCTACAAGAAGCCATTAAAGAACTAAACAAAGCATTGAAGTAAATTGCATGAAATAAAGAAAACAAGTAAGAAAGCATGTAAAGAAAGCAAGAAACTAGAATCAAACTCAAGTAGAGGAATGGAGGATGGATCAATCCTTGCATAGCTTCAATTGTCACCATTGATCATTACAAGCTCTCTCCCTCACAATCACTCTCTTTTGTAATGAAATCTAGGGATAGAGAAGAGGGACTACAAGAACAAAAACCTAAAGAGAAAATACATGAAAATTACAACTAATGAACTAATCTCCTCTCTTCTCTGATCAGTTTTTGCTCGCAGGTCCAAGTCCAGGTATTTATAGACCAAGGTGAAGGATCCAGAAGTAAGTCTGTTGGCGCAAAATCCGAGGCCGTATCTCCCTGTAACTGCCGCCAGTTCTAGAAGAATCCCAAAATTGGCGGCAAAATCTGGGCCGTTGAGCCCAGATTTTCTGGTGAGATCTTCTTGTTAGGTGGTTAGCCACGTGGAATATCTGGATCTTTCTTTGGACGCGCGGATCTTTCTAGATCTGGATTTGAATTTGGCTTCTCTTTAATCTTTGATTAATCACTTAATTATCGCTAATTAAGGTGATTAATTGGCTATCTCTCCTTTAAGTGTGTACCTGCAAATATGTAGAGAAGAGGAGTAAAAATCACATATTTATTTGTAATATGCATGGGAATTATGATGTAAAAAATGCAATATTGGATACTAATCACACCCCCACACTTATTCTTTTGCTCGTCCCGAGCAAAACAAAGAAAAAGAAAATCTAGACTAACAATTTATTTACACCACTTTCGCAGGTGACGCGATTGCACTGAGCATGTGCAACAAGCCGTTAAACCTCTAGGTTACCCTAGAGGAGGAGTGTTGTCTCCTGAGGGTTTTCAGCGGATTGCACCCACAAAATCCATAAAGAAAGAAGACAAATGTTAGTATTTTCGAAAACGCATTTTGAATAAGAGACAAGTTTACGAACTATTTTTGCAAAAATATAAGTGATCCTAGGTCATAAGTCCACCTATAATTATTCTTTCTTAAACTTAGTATCCATGCAAGATCTTGTTTTCAATTAAGGTAAGAATTCAAAATGGATTGAATATTTTTATCTTTCATAAAACCTAGATAATATGCACACCGTGCTCTGTGAAAATTTCTGGGATTTCAACTCCAACCATAAAGCCATTTATTTGTTTATATATATATATATATTTTTTTTATTTTTTTTTCTCTTTTTTTTTTTATTTAATCTTCCCTTAGTCTAGGCTTTCTAGTCTACCCTTGTAGCGAGCCTTTAACCGATGACTCCCAAACCAGACGGTCTTAGGGCACCAGATGAGAAAACATCCCTCGGGTTTAAGGTCTCGAGTAGAAAAGGCCACAAGACTAAAGGGGATTATTTATAATCACCGTTAGGCGTGAATAACCATGCTTCTTGAGGCATAGTTATCCAGCTTAATAAGTGATCTTTATTTATATTTTTTTTTCTTTTTTTTTTTTTTTTTTTATTTATATGCCATTTTTGGTCTTTGTCTCCATCCCAAGAAATGTGTAAGTGTGAAGTGCATATTTATCTAAGGCAAAAAATTCAAGATAAAAATATCTCACCAATTTTACTTACTTAGCCTATAATTTCAAACAAGATCTATTACTTCAACTATGTTTAAGATGTCATAATTAAGGCTTTCTTAATCTCTAAGATACATCTTAATTTTCTTAAAAATAGAACAAAACTTTGTTTCTTATTTCAAAAAGTTTTTATTTTTATTTTTTTATTTTTATTTTTCTAAAAGAAAAGTAAAATCTAAAAAGAAAGTTGAAAATCTAAAAAAAAGATAAAATCTAAAAATAAAAGAAAAAAAATCCTAAAAAGAAAAAGTCCTATGTTAGTACATACCCCCCCATACCTATCTCATGCATTGTCCTCAATGTATGCAAGATGAAATGATGCATGAAATAGGTAAAGGTAAAAGTCACTCCCTCCTCCTCTTTGGACCCGCAGTGGTACTGGGTCCAGCAGATTGTGTCCTCCTCAAAGTCGCCTCAATACTATCTAGCCTGGAGGATAACCTGGATGATTCCTCCTCCACCTTCTTCCTCAGCCTTGCCTGACCCCTAAAAATTTCTTCATGCCTTTCCATATGGTAGACATGAAAGTTCTTGACTCTACTGGGGGTTCCTGTCTCCAAAATTCCGGTTCATCTTCATCATCCAGACTCTCCTCAGAGGAGGACTCTACATGCTCGGTCTGTACAGTAGGAGTCCAGACTGCGTGTAAACAACAGTTATAAGAACTTGTAGGTCTCTCCGGTGCAACAAACACTCTATCAAATGAGTCAAAAACATCGTCTGGTAGGAAAGTCCTACACAGACGTGTAATCAGGATGGGGTGAGAATATTTAGCACCTCGTGTGCGTGAGGAGTTGGTGATAAGTGCATTGAAGATAACCTTGTTCAAACAGACCGAGTGTTGACGTGTCATTAAGTCATGTATAATCTGTAACACTGGTCTGTTGAAAGAGGAGGTGTGCTCTCGCCCTAGAATGTTTCGTTGGATCCAACGTCCAACACAGTGAATATTACGAAAGGTCGTACTGGCTTTGAGCCCACGATCCAATTCAGTACACCGAGCCCCCATAATAGTCATGTACTCAATCAAGGGAAGAGGCTCGGTGTGGTGTGTAATGGTAGGGACAGAAGTGACTTCCTCAAGAAGAGGAAGCGTGATGAACAAGTCTCCAATGGGCATGTGTGTAGTGAATTGGTACGTTTGGGAATCAATTGATGCGTGGTCTATGTTTGTATAAAACATGTTCACCAAATCAGGACAATAGAATGCATCGGTCTCAGTATTGTCATACACTAATGAATACCAATTCCAGGCCCTAATTCGGTCTAAAAAGACATGCCCATAACCATTTTCATTACTCAAAATTTGCCCAAAATCTTTCTCCATAAAAATAGATGGTGCCATAACAGAGATTTAAGATCAAAATAGTAAAAAGAGGAGATTTAGAATTCGAACCACCCCCGGATTACGTGGGGGGAAGAAATCCGATCTCTGTAGTGGATTCAAAAAGATCTGAAGAAGAATTTGGCACCAGATCAGTAGTAAGAACAGGAGATCAATCGGAACTGACACTGGAAGCGCGCAGGAAGCTTCAGAATTGCCGCCAGATCTCGGAAAACTCCAGAAATCGCGGCAGATTGATGAGATCTGGTGAAGGGAAAATTGTAGAGGCTGCGGTTTGGAGAGGAGATTGGGGATCTGAAGATTTTTTTTTCGGGTGAGGGCTGAAGTCTGTGAAAGGGGTCTTTTAATAGGAGGGAAAGATTTTGAAAGTTCCCAATTATCCCTAGGTCAAAAACAAATTTACCCTAGGGATTTATGAAAAGAATCTTTGACTCCTAGGAATTTGAAAGGACCTCAAACTTAGGGATTCTTGAAAGATGTAGAATTTGAGGAATCCTAGAAATATGGAAAGAATTTAAATTTTGAAAAATGTGGGAACTCCTTTAAACATGAAAACCTCCTTTATTTTTATTTCTTTTTTTTTTATTTTTTTATTATCTAAATTCTATGTTAGTAAATCCTATGTTAGTAAAAAAAAAAAAAAAAAAATTTAACTTAAGGTGGTGGTTCCGGTGGTGGTCGGATTGGTCCACGGAACATGGCCCAATCAACTTGACGTTGGGTTTTCAGAAACCCACCAAAAATCACAGAAATATGACCCATAAAAATGATGCATGCGTGTGTTATTTTAAATATGTACATGACCCCATCTAATTTCAAGATTTTCCTAATAATTTCAGAGTCAAATTTATCAATTACCTTGTCACAGAATGGTATATGACATGATAGAACAGTGGACTTAGACTCTGGAAGGAATACCGACTCAGGGAAGTGAATGAAGTCAAGATAAGGTTCAGGAGTCGGAATGGATTTAGGAATTGGGTCCAAGTCAAGAAATGTAAACTCAAGTCCACATGAATTGTCCAACAATGGAATGTGACCATCAAAAATTGGTAATTCCAGTTCAGGAAGGATGGGAATCAAAACTGACTCTAGAAGGTTACTCAAATTGGGTAATATAACCGGAGTCAATAATGATTCAGGGATTTGAACTGGATCACAGATGTGCAAATCTAGGTCACATATCTCATTTAGTTCAATTCCACACAATGGAGAACTTGCCAAAATGTCAATTGAATCTTCAGAAATGTAGAATTGGGCAAGTTCGACATGATCCTTAGAGATGGGTGATTCAACTTCATTGTGAATTGGGAAAGGATCCAAAGTTGATTCCGGAAAAGAATTAAAGTGAGGTAAAGATACCGGAGTCATTATGGAATCTGGAAGAAAGATTGAATCACAAAGTTGGGGTTCAAGATCACATTCCTCATGTAATTCAATTAAATGTAAAGAACTTGCCAATTTATCAATGGGATTTTCAGAAGTATGGAATTGGCCAAGTTCTATGTGATCATCATAAAAGATTGGTGATTCAATTTCACAATGGAAGGAAAATGGATTCAATTTTGACTTTGGAAATGGATTGAAAACCGGTAAGGATATGGAAGTCATGATTGAATCAGGAAGTAGATTGGAATCATCAAGTGAAAGTTCAGAATCAAATTCATGTTCCAGTTCAATTTCAGAAAAAGGAAAACTTGCAAAAATGTCAATTGGATCTGGAGTTTGGACAAGTTTATTTTTAGGAGATGAAAAACTTGCCAAAATGTCAATTGGATTTGAATTTTGGACAAGTTCAAGTTTAGGAAATGAAAAACTTGCTGAAATTGAATCTGGATTTCCAAGACTACATGACTCTTTGGATTTAACAGAGTGGCTAGTGACATTAGACATAGGATGAGAATGAAGAGATTGGATCATCAAATCTATGTCACGATTTCTAGCATTTTGAGCATTGGTCATGTCTTCAAGCATCTTTCCATAATCGATGATTTCATTGTTTTGATGGAAAGAGGAAGTGTTGTCTTGGAAGTGTGAGTCAAAAGTGTGTGATGATGGAAAAGTTGACTCACACAAGAAATCTTTACTCGGTTCACAAGCAAATGGTTGTTCATTATGAAAAGGTGGAACTGAGTAAGATTCTTGAGAATATGGTGGAATTGGAGAGGCAAATGGTTTTTGAAGTTGTTGCTCAACTCTCAGTAAATTGGCTTCTATACTCCTTTGCAACTCAGATTTTTCTTCAAAGGGAGGTTCAGAAAAAGGAGTATATGAAGTGGACTCAGGAAATGAATATGGTGGACAAGGTGAATATGATGGACAAGGATTTTGATAATTTGACTCGGGGTACTGGAATCCCCAATTACTCGGTAAAGAGTTGAAATTATTTTGGACATTATAATTATTAGATGGGGGGTATGGGTCGTAGTGATTCGGATAAGGCCAACCCGGTGTATGTGGTTGGTGCATATTATAAAACACCGGGTTGGAATTATCCGAATATGGTGTGTGTGTGACATAAGGATTATGATGGAAAGAATTGTAATTGTAAGCCATATCACACAATCACAAACAAAAACAAACAAACAAACAAACAAAAGAAGAAAAGAAAAATTCTAACCTAAGTTAGGGTAGACTTAGACCTAGACGACTCCTAACAATAGATCGTCCACAGGAGGTTCAGTGTAGACTCTAACCACAAGCTAATCAGCCAGGGAAGGGTAAAGTTGGTGGGAGGTTTTCCGTCCGGAGACGTTCCTTAATTAAGTAACCAGCAACCTTCGGGCTTTCGGCCCTCAACCCCTTTCCTAGACACCGATTTTGCAAGAGTTAAATTCCAACACTTTCCCCCTTAGGATAATCTCCTAGTTGAGTCCGAGATGTCCCTAGGGCCAACGTCTACTTTTTTTTTTATTAAATTAGGGCTTGGGTTAGTGAGTGCTTGGGTTGTGGTTTTCGGGCTAAGGAAAGGGTAATGACCTCCCCCACCTTATCTTATTTACGGGTATGCCCTTAAATTTGAATTGTGCAAGTGTACAAGAAATATAGCTAGGATACACTCAAAGCAAGAAAATCAAGCAAGAGTTTGTCCTAGTCTAAATGCAATGCAAACACGTACCTTGCCTCCACGCACTCTTCAACAGTAAAAGTAAAGAATTGAAAGACACGTGCCTAAAATGCAAGTGTCTAAACAATTTTTAGCAATTATCAACCAATTTTTACTGTTGTATTAATTAACAGAAATACAGTGAAGTATACAGGAAATCAAGTATAACAGCAGATGTAATTTGCAGATCTGAAGCCCCTGCAAAAATTCCGTGAGTAGTTAACTCCTCTGTGCCGCGTTTCCACGGCAAAGCTTGTGGATCCGCGGCACTTTGGAGGGATCCTGGGCTCTGCTTTCTTGAGCAGAGTCCCAGGTCCACTTATATGTCACTGCAAGCAAATATTCCTGTTTCTTCTCCTGTAACCTGCAAACAGAGAAGAAGAATCGTTTAGTACTTCACTTTAAACCAAAAATACGTTGCTCTCCCCGGCAACGGCGCCATTTTGTTTAGACGAAGAAGGTGTACTTATTATGTGTATAGAATGTGATTGATGTACCCTTTCTTGTCTCCGCTATAGCCTAGGGCTATACCGAGTCGGATCTCAGGGAGAGCTCGCGATGGAAGCTTTAAACGTATGGTAGTGAAGTGAACAAACTAGTATCCTTCTCTTGATTATAAACTTAGTGATGCAAATACAAAAGAAACCAAAAGAGGATGGATATGTTCATTGTGGAAGTGGAAAAGAAATCAAGAAGTGGTGTGGATGTGGTATTCACAAGAAAGAACAAGAAACTTAAAGAAAGCAATCCATAACTAGCTTACCTTGCTAGCTTGCCAAGACTTACCAAACTCCTTGATAATGAAAGCTTGCCTAACGTTGTCACTCCGTTGGCTATGGATTCGTCTAGCGTGTTGACCTTAATTACTTTCTCATTTGCAAGATGGTGGTTTAACCATCGGAGAAGAGAAGATCATACACTTGCAAGATTAACAAAAGCAATCACCCATGAGTAGTGAAGTAGCTAAGCTAGTGGTTAGCTAGTACATTGAGAAGAATTAGCTACAAGAAGCCATTAAAGAACTAAACAAAGCATTGAAGTAAATTGCATGAAATAAAGAAAACAAGTAAGAAAGCATGTAAAGAAAGCAAGAAACTAGAATCAAACTCAAGTAGAGGAATGGAGGATGGATCAATCCTTGCATAGCTTCAATTGTCACCATTGATCATTACAAGCTCTCTCCCTCACAATCACTCTCTTTTGTAATGAAATCTAGGGATAGAGAAGAGGGACTACAAGAACAAAAACCTAAAGAGAAAATACATGAAAATTACAACTAATGAACTAATCTCCTCTCTTCTCTGATCAGTTTTTGCTCGCAGGTCCAAGTCCAGGTATTTATAGACCAAGGTGAAGGATCCAGAAGTAAGTCTGTTGGCGCAAAATCCGAGGCCGTATCTCCCTGTAACTGCCGCCAGTTCTAGAAGAATCCCAAAATTGGCGGCAAAATCTGGGCCGTTGAGCCCAGATTTTCTGGTGAGATCTTCTTGTTAGGTGGTTAGCCACGTGGAATATCTGGATCTTTCTTTGGACGCGCGGATCTTTCTAGATCTGGATTTGAATTTGGCTTCTCTTTAATCTTTGATTAATCACTTAATTATCGCTAATTAAGGTGATTAATTGGCTATCTCTCCTTTAAGTGTGTACCTGCAAATATGTAGAGAAGAGGAGTAAAAATCACATATTTATTTGTAATATGCATGGGAATTATGATGTAAAAAATGCAATATTGGATACTAATCAAACGGAAGAGGAAAGTGGTCTTTACGTGTGGCAGTGTTCAACTTTCGGTAATCGATACAAACTCGAATCTTCGTTGGAAGACGTGTTTGTACCAATTCTTTCTTCTCATTTTCTACCACAGTAAATCCTGCTTTCTTAGGCACAGCGTGAACTGGACTTACCCACTGGCTATCGGATATGGGATAGATACTCCCATTGTCTAACAGTTTCAAGATCTCAGCTCTAACGGCTTCCTACATGATTGGGTTTAGTCTACGCTGTGGGTCTCGTTTTGGCTTGGCATCTTCCGTCAAATGAATCCGGTGTTGAACTATGGAAGGACTAATCCCCTTGATGTCAGCCATGGTCCAACCAATGGCTTCTCGATTTTCTCTTAACACAGTAAGAAGATCCTCTTCTTGTTGTCCAGTGAGATGGGATGCAATGATTACAGGAAAGGCTTCCTTCTCATCCAAGTACTTGTACTTGAGATGGTCGGGAAGAACCTTAAGCTCAGAAGAAGGGACAAGATCTATCACTGGCTGTTCTTGGTGTAAGGGAAGAATAGGGGTGGTATTAGTGGCCCATTCCACAGTAGACTCAACAATCTGATCAAGGTTGAAGTCATCAGACTCCAACTCAAATTCCTCTTCGGATTCATACTCAACCTCCTCATCATGTTCACTTGTTAATCCTTCTATCAAGTTTACTTCAAAAGAATCATTATCCAAATCCCGAGGTTGTTTTCTCAGGTGGAAAACATTCACCTCTTTTGTCATATCTCCAAAGGTCAGACACATCGAGCCATTCCTACAGTTAATGATCGCATTTGCGGTGGCTAGAAAAGGGCGTCCGAGAATGACAGGTGTCTACGCTCTGTGATTATGTACGGGTTGTGTCTCAAGAACAATGAAGTCTACGGGGTAAATGAATTCCCCGACCCGTATTAAAACATCTGTAATCTCCCCCATGGGAATCTTTACAGAGCGATCAGCCAGTTGTATCGTCATTTGGGTCGGACGAAGGTCGCCTAACCCTAATTGTTGATACACAGAAAAGGGGAGATGATTGATACTGGCTCCCAAATCAAGCAATGCCCTATTGATGGTAGTCTGTCCTATGATACAAGAAATGGTTGGGCTCCCTGGGTCTTTGTATTTCACACGAATTCGACCAGTGAGCAACTCGCTGATGTTTGAAGCTAGGAAGACTTTTTTAGTGACATTTGCTTTCCTCTTCTTGGTGCACATTTCTTTTAAAAATTTGGCGTATGATGGAACTTGTTGTATGGCATCAAGAAGAGGGACATTGATTTGGACTTGGTTGAACATTTCTCTTATCTTCTCCATTTGAGCATTCATCTTTTGATTTGCTAGCCTATTTGGGAATGGTACAACAGGCTTGTATGGTTGCTCATCAATCTTTTCTTTCCCTTTGGATTGGGAAGTGGATGGTTGTGTACTTGAAGAAGGATTGTCTTGAATGGGTTGGACTGGAACAGAAGGTGTTGGCTTTGACACAAATTTGGTGGGTTGATTTGAAACCTTGTTATCTACTTGCTTTCCAGATCTAAGGATATGAACAGTGTTGCATTGACTGGGGCCTAGGTCATCAACTTCATGTAGAGGGAAGTGATTTTTTGGATTGGGCACTGGTTGGCTAGGTAGCATTCCTTTTTGTCGTTCATTCAGAGAATTAGCCAATTGCCCAATCTGGACCTGTAATTTGTTCATGTCCTGGTGATGAGTTTTAGACAGGGTTTCTATCATTTTTTCCAAATCTGATATTCTTTTTTCTGGAGGATTTTGTGGTGGATGTTGCTGATACGTAGGCTGGAAGTTTGTCTGGTAATGTGGTGGATTTTGATATGGCTGGAATTGTGGTGGATTCTGGTATGAGTGGAAATTGGGTTGATGTGACTGAGCAGGATATTGATGTGAAAATGATGGCCTAGACTGCTCAGGACCAGACTGACTCCAAGAAAAATTTGGATGGTTTTGCCATCCCGGATTGTACGTTTTGGAGTATGGGTTGTAGTTGGGTCTGGTATATGCAGCATTCATGTTCTCCTGATACATTTGAGAGTGGAATACAGGACACTCCTCGAATACGTGGTTGAGATCATGGCAATAGGTGCAACCCGGGTTGACCACAGGTGATGGGTTGACCACAGGTGATGGGTTGACCTGGTTAACAGCAGAATTTTCCCTTGATTCAAGCAATTCTATCCTCTTCATCAGTTGTGTTATTTTAGCCTCAGTAGCTATGGAGGATTCTATAGAATGCAAACGGTTCTGGAAGTGGTGGGTGTGGTTTTCTCTGGACATGACTCCCATTGAATTGTTTTTTCGGCTAAGGCTTCAAAGAGATCCCACCCCTGATCTTCATCTTTCTTTAAAAATTCCCTTTGGCACATGGTTTCAAGGAGTGTCTTAGTTTGGTAATCAAGTCCGTCATAGATAATTTGGCACTGACGCCATTTCTCTATGCCGTGATGAGGACATAGGGCTATTAGGTCTTTGAAGCGCTCAAAATATTTCCAGAATGGTTCATTGGCTTCTTGCTTGAATTGCATAATGTTTTTCCTCATGAGGGCTGTCTTATGAATAGTGATTGGTCGCTAATGTTGCATATTTAATATCATATTTTCATACTTATTATAGAATAAAATATGCATTGTCCTAATTAATTGTTTAATTTATTTGCAGGCCCATTCTTTAAGGAGATGAAGAGAAATGAGCCCAAAGTCCACCAAAATTCTGAATTAAATCAGAATTAATTCGCACTCAGAAAATCAGGGCAAAATCAAGAGGTTGAAAACCGGTTGAGAAGAATCCTCTCAGAATCGATCGGTTAAAGCCAAGAATCCCAGGCCATTTCGTCAGAATCCTGGAATCAAACGAAGAAACAAACTGAAGATAAATGCAGAAGGATATCCCAGACTGACCCACCAACAGGGTGTGGCCATCTGGCCACACCCTGGCCGCAGAAACGCGGCAAAAACTGCGGATCCGCGGCAAGGTTGGGGAGTTAGGGGGAGCGTTTGGTCCCCCGATCTCCCCGGGATCCTGCATACTGGGTTTTTTGCCTATAAAAGGAAATTCTTTGTGCTGAAAATGGACGACCATGCAGAGATAGGATTTTAGACTATTCTTCCATTTCTAGTTTAGGTTTTTGTTTTTCTTTTTCATGTAATTTTAGTTTTGATTTATGTAAATAAGAGGAGATCAGACTTTCATCGAAGAACAAGAATGAAGCTTGAGCTGGAGTGACACCGGTATAAGATTTATTTCTTTTCTTTGATTGTTATGAAATCGAATCGATGTTCTTTCTTTGTATGTACTTTCTTTTAGTCTTCTTCTTCTTCTTCTTCTTTTCTATTTTACTTTTCTTTTTGGTACAATTGTCTTCCAAGTGAGTCTAAAAGCATCGAAAGAGCCTTGCCATTGCGAGTGCCACCGATAGCTCATGACGATGGAACGGAGTCTCTCTCTATATCATTTCATTCTTGAAGTAGTCTTGATGATGTAATGTGGAAGAGACCAATACTCAAATCTTATGGGCTATGCGCTGAATGCCTCCACTTCAAGGTAAAATCGTCGCTGAAGACTCAAGGTAAGCTTTTGGTGAAAAGAAGGTAAGCAATTGTTTTTATTTCTTTTCTTTTATTTCTGTAAATTAAATCACCAACAATACCTCTTCCAAATCATTCTTTTCACTTCCATGTAAATAATCATTTGTACATAGTCGCTTTCGCCGTTTTCTGATTTTCTCCATCTTCTTCATCTCTCATTTTCTTCTAACTTTAACATAATTCTTTTTCCTTTTTCTTAACTTAAAAACAGAGAAGAACTCTCGTTTAGTTTCATAAAGATTTCAATACAAAACGTAAACGCTTCTATTGCAAAACCCTCCTTGTGGATCACGACCCGCATAGCCACTTGCTATAGCGGTAAGAATTGAGCACTTGCACATTTTTATTATAAGTTCTGAAATTCCGTATTTTTTGTGCAGGTTTTGCCTCAATCAATTTTGGCGCCGTTGCCGGGGAGGGTAACAATTTTTTTTGTTGAAATCTGAATTTTTATTGAAAATTTTTTAGAACTAAACGAATTTTCTTCTCTGTTGCAGGTTACAGGGCAAGCAAAGTAGGAAATTAAAGTTGCAGTAACATATAAGTGGCCTTGGGCCTCTGCTCTAGAAAGCAGAGACCAAGTGCCCTCTGCTTTGCCGCGTTTTTGCGGCCAAAGCCGCGGATCCGCGGCAAAATAGAGTGGACTACTAACGTTCTTTTTGCAGGGCTGCCTGCTTTACAAATTGTAGCTTTCTACAACTTTACTTTTTCTTATATGCCATCACATAAGCCTGCTAATAATCAACAGTAAAACATTTGTTGAAAAGATAAAAAATTGATTAGACGTTTGAATTTTAGGCACGTGTCTTTTCAATTCATTTATTTTTACTGTTGAAGAGTGCTGGAGCAAGGTACGTATGCATTGCATTTAGCATAGGACTCACTTCTTGGTTGATTTATATCGCATTGAGTGAATCTTATTTATCTTGTACACTTGCACAAATTAATTTTAAGGGCACCACCCATTAACAAGATAAGGTGGGGATTTAATCACCCTTCCTTAGCCCAAAAATCACATTCCAAGCACTCACTAACCCAAGCCTAACTAAAATTGAGTAGACGTTGGCCCTAGGGACATCTCGGACTCAATTAGGAGATTATTCTAAGGGGGAAAAATGTTGGAATCTGACTCCTGTAAAATCAGTGTCTAGGAAAGGGATTAAGGGCCGAAAGCCCGAAGGTTGGTGGTTATTTAATTAAGGAACGTCTTTGACGGAAAACCTCCCACCAACCTTGCCCTGACCTGGCTGATTAGCTTGTGGTCAAAGTCTGCATTAGACCTCCTGTGGACAGTCTAAATCAGTTAGGAGTCGTCTAGGTCATAGGTCTACCCTAACTTAGTTTAGAATTTTTCTTTTTTTGTTTGCTTATTTGTTTGTTTTTTCTTTCTTTTTGTTTGTATTCTGTTGTGTGATATGGCTTATAATAATAATTTTTCCAACTTCAATAATAATCCATATTACACACCGAGTTCATTTTCGACATATCATTACTTTAACCAACCTAGTGTGCCGGATTGGTCTTATCCGAATGAATATAACCCATGCCCCCCATCGTATGACTATAATTTCCATAATGATTTCAACTCTTCACAGAGTTAGTGGGGATTCACCTACCCCGAGTCCAATTTTCAACCAATTTGTCCTCCTTCTCCACCTAGTCCACAATATTTTCAAGATTCATACTCAGATCCACCAGTCCAAAATAGAAAACTATCGATTTTGAAAATGAGTATGCGTGAGTCCAAACACAAATCCCAAAATCTGATGGACTCACAATTTCACTACCACTTCCAAGACAATTCTTCATCTTTTCATCAAAATAGTGAACCTATCAATTATGAAAAGATGCTTGAAGCCATGACTCAGGCTCAAAACACTCGTAATCGTGACATAGATATGATGGTCGAATCTCTACGTTCTCACTGCTGGACCAGTTCTGATGTCACTAACCATTCTGTTAGAGCCAAAGAGTCAGGTTGTTTTGGACATCAAGATTCCATTTCAGAACAACCATTTGAACTTGCCCAAACTCCAAATTTTGAAAAAGAGATTGACAGTTTAGCAAGTTATACTTTTCCTGAAATAGAACTTGAAAATGAATATGATCCTGAACCCCAACTTAGTGATTCAATTCTACTTCCTGATTCGATTATGACTCCAGTATCTTCACCTGATTTCGATCTTTTCCCCGAATCAATGTTGGATCCTGTGCCTATTCATCATGAAATTGAATCCCCCATCTTTAAGGATCATATTGAACTTGACCAATTATACAATTTTGAAAATCCTATTGACAAATTGGCAAGTTCTCAATTTTTTGATATTGAACTCAATGAGAAGTGTGACCTAGATTTTCAAATCTGTGATCCAGTTCAAATTTTCGAATCAATACTGACTCCTGTTTTGTTACCAGACTTGAGTAATATTTTAGAGTCAGTTTTGATTCCCCCACCTATCATTCTTGAACTTGAATCACCAACATTAAGTCACATTCCATTGTTGGAAAATACATGTGGACTTGAGTTTCAACTTCTTAACTTGGACCCAATTCCAGAACCTATTTCGACTCCAGAACCTTTACATGACTTAAGTCACCTTCCTGAGTCGGTATTAGTTCCAGTACTTCCTGAGTCCAAGTCAATCATTTTATCTTTTCACACTCCATTCTGGGACGAGGTGGTTGACAAATTTGACTCCAAAATTAGTTATGGAATTTGGAAATTAGATGGGGTCAAATACTTAATAAAAATCCTTTATGGATTCATCATTTTAATGGGTTATATTAGAGAAATTGTTGGTGGGTTCCTTTGAGACCCAAGAAAAGTTGATTGGGCCGCGTTTCGTGGACCAATCAGACCACCACCGGAACCACCACCTTAAAGTAACCTTTTCCTTCCCTTTCTTCTTTTTCATGCATCTATGCATTAATTCATACATTGAGGACAATGCATGAGATAGGTGTGGGGGAGGCTCTAACATAACTTAGTTTTTTCTTTTTATAAAAAAAAAAGAAAATAAAAATTAACATTTTCTTTTCTTTTAAAAACTTTTTGAAAATAGAAACAATATTTTGACATATTTTTTGTAAGAAATTAAGTTAATTTTAAGGAATAGGAAAATCTAAATTAGGATTTCTTATACTTGGTCAAAATAAGATTATTTGTTTGATTTTTAGGGTTAGGAAGATAATTTGTCAAAGTAATTTAGTCTTGATCTTTACCTTGATGAAATATGCACATTTCATACACTTACACACTTAGGGTTCAAAAACAAAGATTCTTATGCCTTATATAAAAAAAAAATGATAAACAAGTCTAATTATTGATTAGCTAGGTGCTTTGACCTAAGCAAGCCTTAGTATTTATGCGAAAGATGATTAGATAAGTTTGAAAAGAAAATATAAAAATGCTCTGATTCAGCTGGGTATTTGTGCCTAATAAAGCATAAGTATTCACGCCTAAAACAGGTTCATATAATAAAATTCTTAGTTTTGTGGCCTTGTTTGCTCGAGTCCTTAAGTCCTTGGGGTGTTTTCTCACCCAGTGCCCTAAGACCGTCTGGTTTGGGAGTCATCGATTAAAGGCTCGTTACATGGGCAGATTAGAAAGCCTAAACCAAGGAATAATACCACCAAAATATATATATATATATATATATATATATATATATATATATAAATAAGGCATAAGAGTTAGAGTTAATGAACCCTTAGTCAAAATTTTCACAGTCACAAGTGCATATGACTTAGGGTAAAGTAATAGACTAGATGAGAAGTACAATTTGACTCCTTACTTTAATTGATAACAAATTTTTGAATAGAGACTAAGTTTAGGAATGAAAAATTCAGTTTTCCTATAACTTATAGATTGCTTAGATCTTAAAATTATATTTCAAATATTTTTTCCTTTCAAAATGCTTTTCGAAAATACTAACTCTTTATTTCCCTTTCTTTATGGATTTTGTGGGTGCAATCCGCTGAAAACCCTCACGAGACAAAACTCGTCCTCTAGGAGAAACCTAGAGGTTTAACGGCTTGTTGCACATGCTCAGTGCAATCGCGTGACCTGCGAAAGTGGTCTAATAATCCTTAGTATAGTTTAGTTGTTTTGCTCGAGGACGAGCAAAAGATAGGTATGGGGGTGTGATTGGTCGCTAATGTTGCATATTTAATATAATATTTCCATACTTATTATAGAATAAAATATGCATTGTCCTAATTAATTGTTTAATTTATTTGCAGGCCCATTCTTTAAGGAGATGAAGAGAAATGAGCCCAAAGCCCACCAAAATTCTGAATTAAATCAGAATTAATTCGCACTCAATAAATCAGGACAAAATCAAGAGGTTGAAAACCGGTTGAGAAGAATCCTCTCAGAATCGATCGATTAAAGCCAAGAATCCCAGGCCATTTCGTCAGAATCCTGGAATCAAACGAAGAAACAAACTGAAGATAAATGCAGAAGGATATCCCAGACTGACCCACCAACAGGGTGTGGCCATCTGGCCACACCCTGGCCACGGAAACGCGACAAAAGCCGCGGATCCGCGGCAAGGTTGGGGAGTTAGGGGGAGCGTTTGCTCCCCCGATCTCCCCGGGATCCTGCATACTGGGTTTTTTGCCTATAAAAGGCCATTCTTTGTGCTGAAAATGGACGACCATGCAGAGATAGGATTTTAGACTATTCTTCCATTTCTAGTTTAGGTTTTTGTTTTTCTTTTTCATGTAATTTTAGTTTTGGTTTATGTAAATAAGAGGAGATCAGACTTTCATCGAAGAACAAGAATGAAGCTTGAGCTGGAGTGACACTGGTGTAAGATTTATTTCTTTTCTTTGATTGTTATGAAATCGAATCGATGTTCTTTCTTTGTATGTACTTTCTTTTAGTCTTCTTCTTCTTCTTCTTCTTTTCTATTTTACTTTTCTTTTGGTACAATTGTCTTCCAAGTAAGTCTAAAAGAATCGAAAGAGCCTTGCCGTTGTGAGTGCCACCGATAGCTCATGACGATGGAATGGAGTCTCTCTCTGTATCATTTCATTCTTGAAGTAGTCTTGATGATGTAATGTGAAAGAGACCAATACTCAAATCTTATGGGCTATGCGCTGAATGCCTCCACTTCAAGGTAAAATCGTCGCTGAAGACTCAAGGTAAGCAATTGGTGAAAAGAAGGTAAGCAATTGTTTTTATTTCTTTTCTTTTATTTCTGTAAATTAAATCACCAACAATACCTCTTCCAAATCATTCTTTTCACTTCCATGTAAATAATCATTTGTACATAGTCGCTTTCGCTGTTTTCTGATTTTCTCCATCTTCTTCATCTCTCATTTTCTTCTAACTTTAACATAATTCTTTTTCCTTTTTCTTAACTTAAAAACAAAGAAGAACTCTCATTTTGTTTTCATAAAGATTTCAATACAAAACCGTAAACGCTTCTATCGTAAAACCCTCCTTGTGGATCACGACCCGCATAGCCACTTACTATAGCGGTAAGAATTGAGCACTTGCACATTTTTATTATAAGCTCTGAAATTTCGTATTTTTTGTGCAGGTTTCGCCTCAATCAAATAGGATAAAACTTTTTAAGAAAGACTTTTACAAAATCATCCCATGAAGAAATCGAGCTGACGGGAAGATTGTAAAGCCATTTCTTAACTATGTATTTTAGCGCAAAGGGTATGAACCTCAGTCTAACAGCGTCCTCAGTCAATTGGGAAATTCTCATCATTAGACATACTTCTTCAAACTCTCGAATGAAGAAATACGCATCCTCGGATTCTTGTTCTTGCATTGTTACATTGTTGTTATCATTAGTGCGTATCAATTGCATGTTAAAACTCTGCATTAGCGTTGGTAAGTGTTGGTAAACTTGTAAGACCGTTGGTAAGTCCACTAAGTGAATAGGGTGTTCCAGGCATAGTGTTCCCGTGTTCCCGTTAAGACTAGAGTTGCAGCATACATTTGATCATGCATTAATTATGACTAACATTGTAAGAAGAATGCTTATAGGTTCCAATTCATCCTCAGGCTCAACTAAGAAGATAGTAAGAAGTAGGGAAGACATAATTCATGAGGACTATTTAGAATGGAAAATTCCAAATGAAAAATTAGAAAACATCTATAGTATAGGAACATTTGACTTCAAAACATCATACGCAATTAAAATTCATGAAGAAACATTCAATATTCAGAATAAATTTCAAACCATTCCATTATTATCCACCTTGGTATTACAAGAATTTCTAAAGAAAGGATTTCATTACATACATTTTGGCCTAATACAGGTAGCCATTGTTGGAACCTATTTCGATGAAGACGTTCGTGAAGATCAAATTCATTTGGAGCTCTAACACATGACGAATCAAGAGTCCGACATGATCAAGATGTGCCAAGAAGAGTTGATAGAGTGTGGGTTGTATATGTGGAATAGCATGTAAAAGCCTTGACATGCACACACTAATCATATCATGTTAGTCGACTTACATTCCAACATAGTCGACTAATCATATGTATAGTCGACTTAATCCAAACCCAAGTCGACTAATACTGTGTCAAAAACAGACCCAACTCTCTGTTTGTTCTCTGGCATCAGACTTAGTCGACTAATCCAAGTCCCCTAGTCGACTAATCCCTTGTCAAGTCGACTAATTGATAGTTGCAGTCGACTTGAATCAGTTATTCTGAAACTGTCAATCCAACGTTTCATGACATAGTTGACTAGTGCCCAAACATAGTCGACTAATAGAAGGAATTTTGCCTAGGTTAGTCGACTAACTCAAAAAGCAAGTCGACTAATAGGCAGTTCTGACTGTTGGACAGTTTCTGACTGTTGGTGTTTTGTGCAACGTTTTCCAACGTTTCAAACATTCGAAATGCACCTATAACTACCCTAACTTACCCTAGTCTTTAGCTATATAAGGGGTAGTTAGTCCAAAGGCCAATTAACAAGATTTTCCATCAGTTTTCCAAAAGTCAAAAATCTGAAATTCTGAAAACTGTTTTCCTAACTTCAGTCTTCACCAAAAGCCAATTCCTATTGTGAAGTCTTCTGAAGTTTTTGTTTCCTATACTGTACCTTGTCCACATACACATTCAGTATCAAGGCTATAGGAAAAGAGTTGTAATTCTCAAAGTGTTCATTGTACACGGGAGGCTTCTTGGTTGAAGAGGCAAGTTGTACAAGGTGTCCATTGTACACGGGAGGCTTCTTGGTTGTAGAGGCAGTTGTACAAAGGTAAAGGTGTTCTCTTGGTGGAAGAGAAGGTGTACAGATTTGGCAAAGGGGATTCGACAAGTGGTGTACATGTTGTATTGATTTTGGGTGGCAAGATCAAGGTTAAAGGAAAATCTCAAGAGGGTGGCTTGGGGACTGGATGTAGGTCACAAGGACCGAACCAGTATAAATCTCTTTGTTTGCGTTTGTCAATTTCTGAGATTTGTTTTCCTTTACATGCAAGTTATTTATTTTGTTTATTTACTTAACGCTAATCCTTCTAGTTTTAGATTTGTGTTGACTTGAGTTATTTCAGATCTATAGTTGCCTACAAGAGATAATTCCGCAATTAGTCCTTATCTCAACGATCCTACATTTGGTATCAGAGCGAGGGTCATCAGCCGGCATCTACATTCCTACTTCATCAACCGGAGTACACGCTCTGATCCTACATTTGATATCAGGGCGGGTACAAGTCAACAACAAAGATGGCAACGGAGTTCTTATCATCCCAATTCAAAGAAGGACATTCTACACAACATCCACCGCTGTTCGACGGAACCAACTACAACTACTGGAAGTGTAAAATGAAGATCTACTTGCAGTCACTCAACTACGACCTTTGGAACATCGTAGAAGCATCGTACACCAAGCCCACAACCAACTACAACGCTTGGAGTGAAAATCAAAAGAAGAACGCGAACCTTGACGCAAAAGCTATGAATGCTCTATTCTGTGCCCTAACCAAAGAAGAGTTCAACCGTGTTTCAACAGCAACTTCTGCACATCAAATATGGCATACTCTTCAGGTAACACACGAAGGCACTAGTAAAGTTAAGGAATCTAAAATATCTGTTCTTGTCCACAGGTTTGAGTTATTCAAAATGGAGGAGAATGAAACCATATCCGAGATGGTTACAAGATTCACCGACATCACCAATACTCTTGCATCCCTTGGAAATGACTACACCCAAGTCGAAAGAGTTCGAAAGATCCTTCGTGCACTCACACCAGAATGGGAGAAGAAGACAACCGCCATTGAAGAGGCGAATGATCTCTCAACTATGACATTAGAAAACCTAATCGGTAATCTAATGGCATATGAAGTGCAGTTAGAAGAAAGGAAGAAGGACGAATGACAACACCGTTCAAAGAAGAAAGAACTCGCCTTCCATGCATCTTCCGACACGGACAATGATGACGAAGAGGAGATGGCAATGCTCTCAAAGAAGTTCAGGAAATTTCTTAAGCAAGGTAAATTCAAGTATTTTAATTGTGATAAACCAGGACATATGAAGATGGATTGCCCTTTGCTCAAGAAGAAAGATAAGTACAAGAGTAAGAAGTTCAGAAAGAAGAAGAACTACGAAGCATCTTCAGAATATAGTGATTTCTCATCTTCTGATGAAGAAGAATCCACTGAACATGTTAACTTATGTTACATGGCCATAGAAGATGAAGAGGTATCGTTTTCTGAACTCTCTGATGCATTTAATGAATTATTTATGAATCTGAAAAATGAAAAACTGAAAAACAGATTTTTGTTAAAAGAAAATGAGAAACTTTTACAGGAAAATTCTGTTTATGCATTATAATGTTCTTCTATAAATTCTCAACAAGATGAAACTGAAAATGTCATATCATTCTTGAAAACTGAAAATGAGAAGTTTATAAAAGAAAACATTTTTCTGAAAATGGAAACTAAGTATTTGAATGATAGAATTTCTATATTAGATAAAGACATGTTAGTTTTCAAAAAGAAATATGAAGATCTTATGCAAAATGTGACTAAGTTTAATAAAGGAAAAGAAAAATTAAATGATCTATTATCTTTTCAGAATTTGTCACATGATAATCATGGTATTGGTTTTATTGCAAAATCTTCATGTTATAATCATCCATATAGTTATTTTGTAAAAAGTAAGACTAAGAAAAGTAAGTTTATATGGATTCCAAAGAACTTAAATGTTTATGATAAAAATACATATATTGCTTCATACATGTATGATATATGTGATTCTTGCAATTATGTATATACTAACAGGTGGAAACCAAATTCTAAATGGATTTGGAGTCCTAAAGGTTAGATATGATCTTTTATATTTGGTACCAACTAACGTTTATCTTGCAGGTACCATATAAAAAATTTAATAAAAATCAACTATGTATATATGTACTAATATATTTGTTGCAGGGGGAGAACAAAATATTTCTCTATCTGTTATAACCCATTTTTGCAGGGGGAGGAAAAGATAACATATTTTCTGCAGGGGGAGGACTTGTGCACACAAAGCGTTGTCATCAAAAAGGGGGAGAATGTTGGAACCTATTTCGATGAAGACGTTCGTGAAGATCAAATTCATTTGGAGCTCTAACACATGACGAATCAAGAGTCCGACATGATCAAGATGTGCCAAGAAGAGTTGATAGAGTGTGGGTTGTATATGTGGAATAGCATGTAAAAGCCTTGACATGCACACACTAATCATATCTTGTTAGTCGACTTACATTCCAACATAGTCAACTAATCATATGTATAGTCGACTTAATCCAAACCCAAGTCGACTAATACTGTGTCAAAAACAGACCCAACTCTCTGTTTGTTCTCTGGCATCAGACTTAGTCGACTAATCCAAGTCCCCTAGTCGACTAATCCCTTGTCAAGTCGACTAATTGATAGTTGCAGTCGACTTGAATCAGTTATTCTGAAACTGTCAATCCAACGTTTCATGACATAGTCGACTAGTGCCCAAACATAGTCGACTAATAGAAGGAATTTTGCCTAGGTTAGTCGACTAACTCAAAAAGTAAGTCAACTAATAGGCAGTTCTGACTGTTGGACAGTTTCTGACTGTTGGTGTTTTGTGCAACATTTTCTAACATTTCAAACATTCGAAATGCACCTATAACTACCCTAAATTACCCTAGTCTTTAGCTATATAAGGGGTAGTTAGTCCAGGCCAATTAACAAGATTTTCCATCAGTTTTCCAAAAGTCAAAAATCTGAAAATCTGAAAACTGTTTTCCTAACTTCAGTCTTCACCAAAAGCCAATTCCTATTGTGAAGTCTTCTGAAGTTTTTGTTTCCTATACTGTACCTTGTCCACATACACATTCAGTATCAAGGCTATAGGAAAAGAGTTGTAATTCTCAAAGTGTTCATTGTACACGGGAGGCTTCTTGGTTGAAGAGGCAAGTTGTACAAGGTGTCCATTGTACACGGGAGGCTTCTTGGTTGTAGAGGCAGTTGTACAAAGGTAAAGGTGTTCTCTTGGTGGAAGAGAAGGTGTACAGATTTGGCGAAGGGGATTCGACAAGTGGTGTACATGTTGTATTGATTTTGGGTGGCAAGATCAAGGTTAAAGGAAAATCTCAAGCGGGTGGCTTGGGGACTGGATGTAGGTCACAAGGACCGAACCAGGATAAATCTCTTTGTTTGCGTTTATCAATTTCTGAGATTTGTTTTCCTTTACATGCAAGTTATTTATTTTGTTTATTTACTTAACGCTAATCCTTCTAGTTTTAGATTTGTGTTGACTTGAGTTATTTCAGATCTATAGTTGCCTACAAGAGATAATTCCGCAATTAGTCCTTATCTCAACGATCCTACAGCCATTAAACCCTTAGTTCATACAGGTGTAGATATTCCTGTGTATACAGCCTTAAGAGACAAAAGACTAAAAAGATACAAGTCGTCAATTTTGTCTATGATTCAAACAAATATATGTAATGGTCCAGTCTATTTCAATTGTATGTCTAACTACTCTGTATCATTAACAGATCCATTATTCTTAAATTCATTAATCTTAGACATTCATTTACAAGGTGACGAATTTGAAAAATTTACTGAACAAGTAACAGTTATGTATAAAATGTATTTTAAATTAATGAACTCTAATATGAACCATAAATTCAAAATGATGAATACCTCTACTTAAGAAGAAACTGTCTTACTTCAAATTGAAACTGAACATTCAAAAACCTTTGTCCAAAGAAGATTAAAGTGGAATGAAATCACAATTCCAGAGGAATTTAGGATTGAAAATCCTCAAACTCCTAGAGACATAGAAAGAACAGAAATTTCTGATATTATTGAAGAAAATGATAGAACGGTATTAATACGATTTAATTCGGTGAAAGAAAAACCTTCAACCTCTTTCAGGTATCCTGAATCTAGTAGGAGGTCATGCTCAGATTATTCATTACAACAGCCCATTAAAGTATTTCATAAATCTCCTCTTCTAGAAATGGATCAGGGAAATTATTCTCCGACATCATCACAGATGAAAGGAGACTTTAGTAGTGAGATTAATGTCATTACTAGTGATAAACCATTCATTAATAATAGTTTTGAATTAATGAAAGACCTCAGAGAAGAATCCGAATATTTTAATTGGTTCTCAGAATTTGATAAAACTTATCAGGAAATATTAATAAAAGAATGGATCACTGATATAGAAAAACATAAAATTAATTTTAACTTCAAAATATGGTTAGAACATTATTTAATAAAACAGGGCATTCAAAACCCATACAACCAATCTCAAATCAATGTTCAAACTAGTTTATATAAAAAATGGCAATTATCCAACAGTCAAACAGTAACTTCTATTTATCCCCCATTGCAATCTATTAAAATTACTACTAAAGAAGGAGACATTACTGCCTCACCCTTTAAAAAGGAAAAAGATAATAATGAACTGGTTAACATTAAAGACATTAAGAAAATATATCATCAAAATAATTATTCAAATCAAATGCTGCACACGATAGCACAACAAATAGATTCTTTATCAACTGAAATTAAAGGGGTACACAAAGAGTCCAGTCCTAAATTTCCACAAAGTTATTCAGCACCACATTTTCAACCAACTAATATACCAATTGAATTTGAAAAAAAATTCAACCACTAAACTTACTAGGACAAATAACTCAAGCTCTAGAAAAAATTAATAAAGATATTCCAAGCACATCAAAGATAAATACGATTGAAGAACAAAATGCATCAGAATCTGAATCTGCTGAAGACTCTTCAGCCTCAGACAATTCTTTAGTACAACAAATTAATCAAATAGAAGATGATATTCAAGGAACATATCAAGATTTAGAAATTAATAGAATTCATCGAAAATACAAGCAGCATAACAATTCATACAAAAATTATTGGCGTAAAGGAAGAACTAGGAATTATTATCCTAGGCCAACCCTTCCAGATATTCAATATGAAGAACGAGCAATATTCAAGTCAAGTTACGATGGTACTTCAGTTTATGAATGGAATATTGATGGCAAAAGTGAATATGAAATATTAAACATTTTACAGGAAATTGGTATGGCAGTAACTGCCTACAAAACAAACCGACTACAAGAACAAAATGCCACTGTTTACATTGTCACCGGATTCACTGGTCAATTAAAATATTGGTGGGATAACTCATTGACCCTAGAAGACAAACAAACTATTTTAAATCATGAAATAGAAGTAGAAGATGCTCAGGGAACAATTACTAGGAGAAATGATTCTACTAGTTTTCTCATCGTCACAATAGCAACACATTTTGTAGGAAATCCTGCAGAAGAATTAGGATCTTCAAAAATATTCCTTACTAACCTTCGATGTCCAACCCTTTCTGATTTTCGATGGTACAAAGATATGTTTCTAACTCATGTGTTAAAACGGTCCGATTCAACAAAATCTTTTTGGAAAGAAAAATTTATTACAGGTCTACCCAATTTATTTTCACAACGAGTTTTCACTAGTATTAAAAAGGCTATGGGAATTGAAGATGATAATATTGATTTTAGTACTATTACATACAGTTAATTATTTGCATTCGTTAAAAAGGAAGCAATACTAGCCTGTCAGGAATTAAAATTTCAAGCCAAATACGGTAATAAACGAAAAGAAATGGGCCCTTTCTGTGAAGCATTTGGCATCACAGGAATAAAAGCTCCCTCAATAGAAAAGAAACACAAACAAAAAATGATTCCTTATAAAAAGTATAAGCCAAAGAAATACAAATATTCTCGAAAACATTCAAACGAAGATTATTATCAATCTAAAAGAATTACTTGTTATAAATGTTGCAAACCTGGTCACATCGCAAGTAAATGTAAATTAAAAGGCAAAAATAGAATTAATAAAATCATAGACAATCTATCAGATATAGATTCAAACATAAAAGAAAAATTTAAAGAAAAATTACAACTCTATTCTGAAATTAATAAAATATCTGAAGATGATGGATTTTACTATTCTTCAAGTTCTAGTGACCATACGTGTACATGTAAACAAATTAATATGATTAATACAAGAAACACTCTAAAATTACTTAAGGCAAAAAATTTAAAAAAGATTCAAAAGAATTGATATTCGATATGATACAACAGATTCCAGACCCTAAAAAACAAAAGGAACATTTAGAAAAATTGAAAACCCTAATAATCAATGAAGAAGACAATACAGATAAACTAATTCAACCTTTCAGTATCTCAAAACTTTTTGAGACCTATCCCGTAAATACAACCTTGAAGCCCCAACCAAATAGCATTCATGAACTTCGAACAGAAATAAAATTATTAAAAGAAGAAATTAAGAATATTAAAGAAAATTTAAGCCAAATAGAAACAAAAAAATTTAGCATACGAAACCCAAATGTGCCTTATTCAGACTCAACTCGATAAAGGAAAAGAAATTGCAACCATATCGGAAGAAGAGTTACCTTTCTCATTAAACGAAATCACCATTTCAACCACTGAACCCTCCGACTCTAACTTCATTTCAACTATTCAGGGATTCACATATCAGAAATGGTTTGTATTCATAAATATTACAATTCACAATTCTAAATTCACAATATTCAAAGGGGAACCATAACACCAATCAATAGATCAATAGAATTTGCAAACAAATTTCCCGATGAAATTAAAGATAAAACCCAGTTACAAAGATTTTTAGGATGTTTAAATTACGTATCTAATTTCATCCCAAAAATACGAATAATTTGTGCACCACTATTTCAAAGACTCCAAAAAAATCCACCAGCATGGTCTGATAAGCATACTCAAATAGTCAAACAAATTAAAGAGAAAGTCCATTCATTACCATTTCTATGCATTCCTCATCCTCATGCATTCATGATAGTTGAAACAGATGCATCGGATATAGGATATGGTGGCATACTGAAACAAAGATTTCAACAAACATCTCATGAGCAACTGGTTAGATTTCATTCTGGTATATGGCTCGGTCCTAAAAAATCTTGCTCCACCATCAAAAAGGAAACTCTTTCCATTGTTCAATGTATTTCTAAATTCCAAGATGATCTTCTGAATAAAAAATTCCTTCTTCGAATTGATTGTCAATCCGCTAAATTTATTCTTGAAAAAGATGTTCAAAATATTGCATCTAAGCAAATTTTTGCTAGATGGCAAGCCATTCTTTCTATTTTTGATTTTGATATAGAGTATTTTAAAGGTTCAAATAATTCCTTACCCGATTTCCTAACTCGTGAATTCTTAACCACAAATTCAAAATGAGTACCGACAAAGGCAAATCTCCGATTCAAAAGACCGTCAATTCCAAAGACTATGAAATAAAAATCTCATCACTTTCATCCTCGCCTATTCAAAGTCCCAATAAATTCCAAGTCTTAGGTAATTTTCCTCCTCTTCCTTATGCCATGAATCTTCAAACGCCTTCTGCCAAAATTCAAAACACATCACGCCCTCAGTCAACATTGTAGGCTGTCCAAAAGTTACTGGAGGACAAGCCATTGAACAACAAAGTTTCAAGCTCTAGACGCGAGGGGCTATCAACCGCGTCTCAGCATCAAGGCGCGTCGGCCTGACACCCGCGTCTCAACATCAAGGCGCGTCTGCCTGACACCCGCGTCTCAGCATCAAGGTGCGTCGGCCTGACACCCGCGCCTCAACATCAAGGCACGCCGGCCTGACACCCGCGCCTCAGCATCAAGGCGCGTCGGCCCGAAACCCGCGTCTCAGTTATAACCGCCTTGGTTAAGGGACCAATCACTGCCTACACGTAAGGGAAACCAGCTCCCATCGTGGCGTGTCTTTAGCAGGCACGTGGGTTAGTTACCGCCCATGTAGCGGGAAAGTTGGCCCTCATTGTGGAGCGCTTTTAGGGGGGCACATTCACCCCCTAAGACCTCTATAAATAGCCCCGTCGCTATGAAGAAGAGGTGGGACTTTTGGCAATCAAAAAAAAAGAAGGAGAAGAGGACAACGGAGAGATCATCAACAGAGAGAGAACTCGACTCTTCAAGCTAGCTTGCTGCGTACAAGTGACTCTTCGCTTACCTTCTCTTTTAGAGTTTTGGTAGACGGAGCTGAGTTACTCTTTCTACCGGCCGAAGAGGAGATCCCTGAAGGACGGTCATCCGGTCAACGGAGAACAAGATTCACTCTCCACCGCCACACGAAGAACCCAGCCTTAAACAAAGGGGGGATTCAAGATTCAATATCCTCCCTCCCTTGTAACCGGAAGGAACAGTTGTTGTTGTAATCCTTTTCATTCGATTCAAGGAAAACTTTTACTGCAATTCACTGTCTCTCTCCTTTCCTGGGTCATACAAGAGATGGCGACTCCGCTGGGGACAACCTTCGTTACTGACGAACAGGTAGTGGCGCAAGATGACATCCACCATGAGGGAAAGATGGTCGAATCGCTCGTTGTCGAGTTCGACCAGGCGAAGTACGAAGAGTTCCTCTCTTCTGGCTCCAAGAGCCCAAAGACCCGCATCTGCCGCCGGGTCTCAACGGGGAATGGCCTCGAGTCCCGATCTGTGGCTCTCTCGAGCTCCCCTGCTGCCGACTGTGCCAAGCAAGAGACGCGCGTCAACGCCTCTCAGAAGGCCCGCGTGGTCCCAGGCACATCTGCCTTTGCGACCAACCGCGTCGCACAGAACACCCGCGTCAGCGTCTCTCAGGAGACCCGCGTGGTCAAAATCCCTGTTGGCCAGCATCAGGATGTCGTTGGTCTCTCTCTACCTCCTCGACGCAATCGAAACGCTGAGCGTCGACAGAGGAGACGTGCGCGTCAGCTGCAAGTTGGAACCGTCGGTTGTCCAACTGAGGCTGGACGCGACGTACAATCGCGCGCCTTGCCCGCGCCGCGTCCGGTACGTGAAGCCTGCTTTTGGCGTCCCAAACGTGAGATTCCTTCAGTTAGGTCCTCCGAGGACCAACTCATCAAACGCCAAGGTGAGACCTCTACGCCTCGTCAAGCACAAGAGGCACGAGCCCATAGGCGTGGGGCCCAGCAGCCCATCCTCTCTCAAGCGTCTCTGCCCCGACGCACCAAACAACAACGCGACACTCGCGTCTCATCTCAACAAAGACGCCAGACGCGCGTTCCACAGCCGCGACGCAAAAACTGCGTCCCTGAAGTCTGCGTCCAGACTGTGCAATACATGGATGCCTCCCGTCTTCGACGTTGCGAGGTTGATCTTTTCAATCCCCCTCCCATGGATTTGAGGGATTATCTGACGAAGAAAAGAAGTGCCAATCAGGCCACTTCGTCGTGTTGCTGCCAACGGCTCATCCATATGCTCACTGAGTGCCGTTGTGGGTCAGGCGTGCACCAGCAGTCTTTAGTCAGACAGCTGACCCTGATTCCTCCGTCAGCTAAAAGAAGACGCTCCCACAGAAGGAGAACCTTCTCTGACGTTGAGTACCCGGAGCTCACTGCGAATATGACAAGCAGGAGCAAGGGAAAACAACTTGCAGTCAGCTCAGACGACTCCGAGTCTGACTCTGAACCGGAAGGAGTGTATCGACACACTCGCACCCGGACTGGGGCCATTCCCCCAATTAATTATAATGCCTTAGCCCATGGCATTAATGATTCCCACTCCGCTGTAGCGGAATCAAGGGCTTCGAATTCTTCCGTCGAGAAGGAGACCTCCGCCTACATGACAGGCGCTCCTGAGGAGACGACTAAACGTTTGGAGCAGATCCAGAAGGCACAAATGGATATGATTCTTGCTCAGCAGGAATCTATCAACTCCCTCAAGCAGGCAATTCACAGCTGCTCGAAGACAGGAGGAGGTCCCCTCCTAAAGAGTCAAAGGGCAAAGCGAAAAAGGGAGAAAGCTCATCTTCCGAACCTTCTGAGGAGACGCGGCGATCTACCTCCGGCTCATCCAAGTCCTCGTCACAAGTAAAAGGCGACCAAGACCAGGGAAAGGCTCATGTTAAAAGAATGAGTCAACTGGAGCGACGCCTCGAGGCCCTTGCTAATCGCAAAGATCTCCAAGAAGTAGGAGTGGTCCGGCCCTATCCGGCTGAGTGGGATTCAGTCCCGTACCCTCCTAAGTTCAAGGCTCCAACCCTCCAAGCATTTGACGGGAAGGGGTCCCCCAGCCAGCACATCTACTACTTCAAATCCCAGACCGGGAATGTAGTGGATAATGACGCTATTTTGGCACGCCTGTTCATTGGCACCCTGAAAGGGTTAGCCTTTGAATGGTTTATGAAGCTCCCAGAAGGTTCTATCAAGAACTGGGGCGATCTGGAAAAGCTGTTCTTAACACGCTTCTTCGAGGAAGACTCCGAGGTCACGATGCCTACCCTTCTAGCTACCAAACAGCGGAGAGGGGAGTCTGTCAAATCTTTCGTGGAAAGATTTCAGAACATGGCACTCCGGTGTCCAAGCGGTATGACCCAGGCCACCCTGGTGGAAACATGCCGCCACAATCTCCAAACCTCACTCCTTGCTCAAATAGGAGTTGCTGAAAGCCGCACCTGGAAGCAATTAGTCCAACAAGGTGAACAGGCTGAGGAGATTGTCGCCCGCGTCCGAGCGGAGGAAGGTAAGCCTAGGCCGGAAAGGTCAACAAGGCGTGTGCCGGACACATCCCTCCAAACAAAGCGGAAGGATAATTTGGCCACGGAGACCAAATCTCCCGCCAAACCTCAAACAGGCAAGGCAAGTGGCTCCTCAAGCCAGCCACGCGCCAACAAACAATATTCCTTCAAGGAGGAACATGTCGATTAGCTCTTTAAACTACTCAACAAGAGCAACCGACTGAAGCTCCCTGAAGCTCGACGCCCAGAGGAAGTCGGCAAAACCGACAATCCCAACTACTGCATGTACCACAGAATGTTGGGACATCCTACCAAAAGCTGCTACGTCTTCAAGGACGTCCTTCAAGCTCTGATTGATGCAGAGGTGTTAAAACTCCGACCAGAGCAGAAGAAGGTGACGGCTAATGTGACGTCAGTTCTCCAGTTCGGGAGACAACCTCCAACGCCTGCGGGGGTAGCTCCTATCCCAAGAGGAGAGCTGAGAGTGGTCAACACAGACCCTCACCAGCAGCAAGAGAAAGGCTTGGTACCCGTCCCTACACCTCAAGGGGAAATTATGTGGGTCCACCCTGACCTTGTCAATGAACAGCAATGGACTACTGTGACCAACAGGAAATCCAAAGGCAAGGCAAAAGCCTCATCCTGCAATGTGATAGGTGCCTCCTCTCGAGAAGCGGAGACTGATATCCCTTCACTGACCGACTCAGAGGAGGAAACGATAGTCCTGGCCGCAGAGCCCAACCAACCGATGGCGGGAACCCGTTCAGGACAGGCGTACTTGAAACAGTATGGCGAAACGACAGAAGTCCCTCCACAACCAACTGCGGAGCCAGTCAGGCCCTCCACAAAGCCACCTGTGGAGAAGCAGAAGGGGACTCGATTTTCTAGAGCCCTTCAAAAGGGCATTACGGAAGGATCTACGCCACCTTACCGCTTTGATGTCCTGGCTCAGTTGGCCAACATTCCGGCACGCATTACCTTGTATGAACTTCTTAGACTATCAAAGTCGACCAGGGAAGCTCTGCAAGAAGCTCTGGCAAATGCTGAGGTCTTCATGACCCAGGTGCCGAAGGAGGAAGATGTAGAGCATTGCCTCCACACCTCCCAGAACGCCCCTGATTTGTCACATACATTGCATTTATGTTGTCACTTTACCACACTTGTTTGCTAATAAATGATATTAATAAGTGTCTATTTTCTTTGCTAAATGTAGGCCCAAATGCTCAAAGGAATAAAAGAAGAACAAGCCCAAAAGCCCACTTTATTCTGAATTAATTCAGAATAAATTCAAAGTGAAGAAATCTGGGCTATATCTTGGCATATCAAGGGGTTGAGAAAAACTCTCCTTGAATCGAGGAATCGAAGCTAGAAAATCAAAAGCCGATTCAGTCAGCGGTTGAAGAAGCAACAAGAAACCAGCAGGAGATACGAGCCCCACTTCAAACCAGGAGCCACCCCCTCTTGATGTGGCCACCTGGCCACACTAATGCCGCAAAAACGCGGCAATAGCCGCGTTTTTGCGGCAATCCTAGGGAGTTACGGGGAGCGTGAACTCCCCCGACCTCCCCGGGATCTTGGTGGTTAGGTTTTTGGCCTATAAAAAGGCATTTTCTGTGCTGAAAGCGGACGCCAATGCAGAGATTAGGATTTAGCTTAGTTTTCATTTCTTAGTTTAGGTTTTTAGTCTTTCTTTTTATGTAATTTTAGGTTTCATTTATGTAATTCAGAGGAGATCGACTTGCATCGAAGAACAAGACTGAAGCTTGAGCTGGAGTGACACCGGTGTAAGACTTATTTCTTTTCTTTGATTGTAATGGAATCGAATCGATGTTCTTTTTGTGTATGTACTTCCATTTAGTCTTCTTCTTCTTCTTCTTTTCTATTTTACTCTTCTTTTTCATACAATTGTCTTCCAAGTGAGTCTAGAAGCATCGAAAGAGCCTTGCCATTGCGAGTGCCATCGATAGCTCATGACGATGGAGTAGAGTCTCTCTCTGTATCATTTCATTCTTGAAGTAGTCTTGATGATGTAATGTGGATGAAGACCAACACTCAAATCTTATGGGCTATGCGCTGAATGCCTCTAATTCAAGGTAACTTCGTAGCTAAGATCTCAAGGTAAGCATTTGACGAAAAGAAGGTAAGTAACTCTTTTATTTCTTTCTTTCATTTCTGTAAAGTAAATCACAAACACCACTTCTTCCAAACCGTTTTCATTCTTTCTTCTCCACTCATTCCATTTGTACATAGTCGCTTTTTATCGTTTTCTGATTTTCCACCTTCTTCATCTCTCGCTTTCTCTCTAACTTTAACTATAACTTTCTTTTTCTTTTTCTTAACTTTAAAACAGAGAAGAACCTTCGCTTAGTTTTGATAACGATTTCAATAAAACTGTAAACGCTTCCATCGCAAACCCTCCTTGTGGATCACGACCCGCATTAGCCACTTGCTATAGCGGAAGTATTGAGCACTTGCACATTCCTTTCTTAAGTTCTATAATCTCGTATTTTTTGTGCAGGTTTGGCCTCAATCAAATTTTGGCGCCGTTGCCGGGGAGGGTAAAACGGTTTTTATTGAAATCTGAATTTTTATTGCAAATTTTTGAGAACTAAACGAATTTTCTTCTCTGTTGCAGGTTATAGGTTGAAGAAAACAGGAACTTTGCATTGCAGTGACATATAAGTGGACCTGGACCTCTGCTCTCGAAAGCAGAGACCAGGATCCCTCCAAATTGCCGCAAAATCCTGGCTTTTGCCGCAAATTTGCGGCAATAAGGAGTGAACTACTGATCATTTTTCTGCAGGGTCTCTGATTCTGCAAAATACTTCTGCTGCATTACTTAATTCCCTGTAATATTCACCCTATACCTGCTTAATAAAGTCAACAGTAAAAAATTGGTTGTAATTGTTAAAAGTTGATTAGACATTTGCATTTCTAGGCACGTGTCTTTTCAATTCATTTACTTTTACTGTTGAAGAGTGCTTGGAGGCAAGGTACGTTTTGCATTGCATGTAGACTAGGAATCAACTCTTGCTTGATTTTCATGCTTTGAGTGTATCCTAGTTATATTTCTTGTACACTTGCACAATTCAATTTTAAGGGCATACCCGTAAATAAGATAAGGTGGGGATTTTATCACCCTTTCCTTAGCCCGCAAATCATTTTCCCAAGCACTCACTAACCCAAGCCAAATTTAATAAAAAGTAGACGTTGACCCTAGGGACATCTCGGACTCATTTAGGAGATTATCCTAAGGGGGAAAAATGTTAGAATCTAACTCCTGCAAAATCAGTGTTTAGGAAAGGGATTGAGGGCCGAAAGCCCGAAGGTGGGTGGTTATTTAATTAAGGAACGTCTTTGACGGAAAACCTCCCACCAACCTTGCCCTGACCTGGCTGATTAGCTTGTGGTTAAAGTCTACATTAGACCTCCCGTGGACAGTCTAACCAGTTAGGAGTCGTCTAGGTCCTAAGTCTACCCTAACTTAGGTGAGAATTTTTTCTTTCTTGTTTGTTTATTTGTTTGTTTTTCTTTCTTTTTGTTTGTATTCCATTGTGTGATATGGCTTATAATAATAATTTTTTCAACTATAATAATAATCCATATTACACATCAAACTCTTTTTCGGATATTACCAACCCGGCATATCATGACTTTAACCAACCTAGTGTGCCAGATTGGTCTTATCCGAATCAATATGACCCATACCCCCATCTAATAACTATAATTTCCATAATGATTTCAACTCTTCACCGAGTCAATGGGGATTCACCTCCCCCGAGCATAATTTCCAACCACCTTGCCCTCCTTCTCCACCCAGTCCACATTATGTTCAAGATTCAAACTCAGTTCCACCCGTCCAAAATAGGAAACCATCAATTTTGGAACGGAGTATGCGTGAGTCCAAATACAAATCCCAAAATCTGATGGACTCACAATTTCAATACCACTTCCAAGACAACTCTTCATCTTTTCATCAAAACAATGAACCCATCAATTATGAAAAGATGCTAGAAGCCATGACTCATGCTCAAAATGCTAGAAATCGTGACATAGATATGATGGTCGAATCTCTACGTTCCCACCGTCCTGATGTCACTTACCATTCTGTTGAGCCGAAGAGTCATGTAGTTTTGGAAATCAAAATTCTATTTTAGGACAACCATTTGAACTTACCCAAACTCCAAATTTTGAAAAAGATATTGATAGTTTGGCTAGTTTTCCTTTCCCTGAAATAGAACTTGAAAATGATTATGATCCTGAACCCCAACTTAGTGATTCAATTCCATTTCCTGATTCGATTATGACTCCGGTATCTTCACCTGATTTCGATCTTTTCCCCGAGTCAACATTGGATCCTGTACCAATCCATAATGAAATTGAATCACCCATCTGTGAGGATCATATTGAACTTGACCAATTATACACTCTTGAAGATCCTATTGACAAATTGGCAGGTTCTCAATTTTTTGATATTGAAGTCAATGAGATATGTGACCTAGATTCTCATATCTGTGATCCAGTTCAACTTTCTGAATCAATCTTGACTCCTGTTGTGTTACCAAACTTGAGTAATGTTTTAGAGTCAGTTTTGATTCCTCCACCTATAATTCATGAACTGGAATCACCCACATTAAGTCACATTCTATTATTAGAAAATACATGTGGACTGGAGTTTCAATTTCTTGACTTGGACCCAATTTCTGAACCTATTTCGACTCCTGAACCTTTACTTGACTTAAGTCACCTTCCTGAGTCGGTATTAGTTCCTGTCCTTCCTGAGTCCAAGTCAACTGTTCTATCATTTCATACTCCATTCTGGGACGAGGTGGTTGACAAATTTGACTCCAAAATTAGTTATGGAATATGGAAATTAGATGGGGTCAAATATTTAATAAAAATCCTTAATGGATTTATCTTTTTAGTGGGTCATATTAAAGATAGTGCCGGTGGGTTCCTTCGAGACCCAAGAAAAGTTGATTGGGCCATGTTTCGTGGACCAATCAGACCACCACCGGAACCACCACCTTAAGGTAACCTTTTCCTTCCCTTTCTTCTTTTTCATGCATCTATGCATTAATTCATACATTGAGGACAATGCATGAGATAGGTGTGGGGGAGGGTCTAACATAATTTTTTTTTCTTTAAAAAAACAAAAAAAAATTAACATTTTTCTTTACTTTTAAAAACTTTTTGAAAAATAGAAACATTATTTTGACTTATTTTTGTAAGAAATTAAGTTAATTTTAAGGAATAGGAAAATCCAAATTGTGATTTCTTATACTTGGTCAAAAGAAGATTATTTGTTTGATTTTTAGAGTTAGGAAGATAATTTGTCAAAGTAATTTAGTCTTGATCTTTACCTTGATGAAATATGCATACTTCATACACTTACACACTTAGGGTTCAAAAACAAAGATTCTTATGCCTTATAAAAATATATATATATATAAAAAAAATGAATAAGTCTAATTATTGATTAGCTAGGTGCTTTGGCCTAAGCAAGCCTTAGTATTTATGCGAAAGACAATTAGATAAGTTTGAAGAAAAAAAAATGAATAAGTCTAATTATTGATTAGCTAGGTGCTTTGGCCTAAGCAAGCCTTAGTATTTATGCGAAAGATGATTAGATCCTCTGATTAAGCTGGGTATTTGTGCCTAATAAAGCATAAGTATTCACGCCTAAAAGGGATTCATATAATAAAATCCTTAGTTTTGTGGCCTTGTTTGCTCGAGTCCTTAAGTCCTTGGGGGTGTTTTCTCACCTGGTGCCCTAAGACCGTTTGGTTTGGGAGTCATCGATTAGAGGATCGTTACATGGGCAGATTAGAAAGCCTAAGAGAACTAAGGAATAATACCAAAAAAAAAAAAAATATATATAAATAAGTAAGGCATAAGAGTTAGAGTTAATGAACCCTTAGTCAAAATTTTCACAGCCACAAGTGCATATGACTTAGGGTAAAGTAATAGACTAGATAAGAAGTACAATTTGACTCCTTACTTTAATTGATAACAAAGTTTTGAATAGAGACTAAGTTTAGGAATGAAAAATTCAGCTTTCCGATAACTTATAGATTGCTTAGATCTTACAATCATATTTCAAATATTTTTCTCTTTCAAAATGCTTTTCGAAAATACTAACTCTTTATTTCCCTTTCTTTATGGATTTTGTGGGTGCAATCCGCTGAAAACCCTCACGAGACAAAACTCGTCCTCTAGGGGTGACCTAGAGGTTTAACGGCTTGTTGCACATGCTCAGTGCAATCGAGTGACCTGCGAAAGTGGTCTAATAATTGATTCGAGTTAGTCTAATGTTTTGCTCGAGGGCGAGCAAAAGATAAGTGTGGGGGTGTGATTTGTCACATACATTGCATTTATGTTGTCACTTTACCACACTTGTTTGCTAATAAATGATATTAATAAGTGTCTTTTTTCTTTGCTAAATGTAGGCCCAAATGCTCAAAGGAATAAAAGAAGAACAAGCCCAAAAGCCCACTTTATTCTGAATTAATTCAGAATAAATTCGAAGTGAAGAAATCTGGGCTATATCTTGGCATATCAAGGGGTTGAGAAAAACTCTCCTTGAATCGAGGAATCGAAGCTAGAAAATCAAAAGCCGATTCAGTCAGCGGTTGAAGAAGCAACAAGAAAACCAGTAGGAGATACGAGCCCCACTTCAAACCAGGAGCCACCCCCCTCTTGATGTGGCCACCTGGCCACACTAATGCCGCAAAAACGCGGCAATAGCCGCGTTTTTGCGGCAATCCTGGGGAGTTACGGGGAGCGTGAACTCCCCCGACCTCCCCGGGATCTTGGTGGTTAGGTTTTTGGCCTATAAAAAGGCATTTTCTGTGCTGAAAGCGGACGCCAATGCAGAGATTAGGATTTAGCTTAGTTTTCATTTCTTAGTTTAGGTTTTTAGTCTTTCTTTTTATGTAATTTTAGGTTTCATTTATGTAATTCAGAGGAGATCGACTTGCATCGAAGAACAAGACTGAAGCTTGAGCTGGAGTGACACCGGTGTAAGACTTATTTCTTTTCTTTGATTGTAATGGAATCGAATCGATGTTCTTTTTGTGTATGTACTTCCATTTAGTCTTCTTCTTCTTCTTCTTTTCTATTTTACTCTTCTTTTTCGTACAATTGTCTTCCAAGTGAGTCTAGAAGCATCGAAAGAGCCTTGCCATTGCGAGTGCCATCGATAGCTCATGACGATGGAGTAGAGTCTCTCTCTGTATCATTTCATTCTTGAAGTAGTCTTGATGATGTAATGTGGATGAAGACCAACACTCAAATCTTATGGGCTATGCGCTGAATGCCTCTAATTCAAGGTAACTTCGTAGCTAAGATCTCAAGGTAAGCATTTGACGAAAAGAAGGTAAGTAACTCTTTTATTTCTTTCTTTCATTTCTGTAAAGTAAATCACAAACACCACTTCTTCCAAACCATTTTCATTCTTTCTTCTCCACTCATTCCATTTGTACATAGTCGCTTTTTATCGTTTTCTGATTTTCCACCTTCTTCATCTCTCGCTTTCTCTCTAACTTTAACTATAACTTTCTTTTTCTTTTTCTTAACTTTAAAAACAGAGAAGAACCTTCGCTTAGTTTTGATAACGATTTCAATAAAACTGTAAACGCTTCCATCGCAAACCCTCCTTGTGGATCACGACCCGCATTAGCCACTTGCTATAGCGGAAGTATTGAGCACTTGCACATTCCTTTCTTAAGTTCTATAATCTCATATTTTTTGTGCAGGTTTGGCCTCAATCACCCCTGCATCACCTTCACAACAGATGACATGCAGGTGAAAGGGAAGCATGATCGACCCCTGTACTTCACAGGGTATATCGGATCGTCTGAGGTAAACCGCATCCAAGTAGATCCAGGGTCCGCGTTGAGCATCATGCCTCGCCGGGTCATGCAACATCTCGGTATTCCCACCCATCGTTTGAGCCCTACCCAGACGACTATCTATGGGTTCAATGCCAACCAGACCCGTCCGATGGGGAAGATCAAGCTCAAGTGTCAGATTGGAAGCCTCAAGTCGGAGGTGACATGCTACATCATCGATGCCGACACTTCCTACAATCTGTTGCTGGGATGACCGTGGATTCACCGCAACTCCATCGTTCCCTCCACTCTCCACCAAGTCATGAAGTACATTGATGGGGGTGGAAATGTGCAGACGTTGATTGCCGAAAGGCATCCGTTCAAGGGGGTCGAGAATTATTTCACCGACTCTTTGCTGTACCAAGATCCGGTGGAAACGGATGAAGCCCCACAACCAGAAGAGCCAGACTCTGGTAATGAGGCTGACACTGAGCTTGAGAAAGAAGAGTGCCTGTGGGAGTTAGAACCACTTGTAACGGGCACTAATAAACCCGATGTCGATAATACCACCGATGATGTAGGCGGTTGGTATATTAATGAAGATTTAGATTTTGCGTATTTTTCTGCGTGTGCTTCTGATTCAATACCGTCAGACACTAGCACTGATATAGATGACGATCTCTGGTCGGCAATGGGTGCCTTGACATCATTGCATGTACCAGTGAAATCGTCCTTCGAGACATACCAAGACAACGATAATGTGCAAGAATCTATATTCATGGTTCTAGCGAGACGGAAAGGCCAAAACCAATTCTCTTTGGACGAATTTCGTCTGAACCAACGCCCCGCGACGAATCAGAAGGTGAGGAGGAATCACCTCAGTTCGATCATTATGAACCAAAAGCACTCAAAATGATGAAGTGCATGGGGTACGATCTAACCGACAGACCCGGGTTGAACTTCGGCAAAGGAAGGAGGACGTTGCTTCAATCCTTTGTGCCAAAAGGGAAGACCCCCGATTATTATCATCGGATACGCCGGGGTTGGGCTATGTATCAACTCCGGTCCCATCAGCCTCCGATTCTCAAGAATCATCGAACAACAATTATTCTTCAGACACATTATCCTGGGAGTCAGATGTCAGTGTCGGCAACATCTTCAAGGAACTTTCAGTGAACATGGTTTCGACAAGCCACCTCGAAGATGGAGATGAAGAAATGATCCAATCCGATACAGATCCTTGGATCAAACATTTAAATGCTCTTTGGGACACCCGCTTTGAATAGCGCGAGCCACCCACAGAAGATAAGATTGTTCAGATCAACCTAGGAAATGAGGCTAATCCTAAGCCCATCTTCATAAGTGACGGCCTGTCACCTTCGGAGAAGAAAGATCTAATATCTCTTGTACAAGAGTATATAGACGTCTTCGCCTGGAATTATGAGGACATGCCAGGGCTTGATCCTCAAGTGGCTATGCACCGCCTCAACATTAATCCGGACGTAAAGCCTGTCAAATAACAGCAGCGACGGTTTCGCCCAGAAATAATGGAGGCAATTCAATCAGAAGTCGGAAAACTTATTGATTCTGGCTTCATTAGGGAAGAACAACATCCCGACTGGGTAGCCAACATCGTCCCCGTCTCCAAGAAGAATGGGAAGATCCGGATCTGCATCGACTTCCGTGATCTAAATGAGGCTTGTCCCAAAGACGAATTCCCATTGCCAATCACAGACGTTATGATTGACAATACTTGCAGATTCGAGCGAATGTCCTTCATGGATGGATTCTCAGGATACAATCAAATCAAAATGCATCCTGACGATGAAAAGCACACCTCCTTCAGGACACCATTGGGGGTTTATTGCTATACCGTCATGCCCTTCGCACTGAAAAATGCAGGGGCAACATACCAAAGGGCCATGAACGCCATTTTCCATCAGCAAATACGCAAAACGGTGGAATGTTATGTTGATGACATCGCGGTAAAAAGCCGCACTAAAGGTGATCACATAGCGGACCTGAAGGTGGTCTTCGACATCATGCGGGTTCATCAATTGAAGATGAATCCCACAAAGTCCTTCCTGGGGGTGGCCAGTGGCAAATTCTAAGGATTTGTTGTAACATCCACTGGAATTCACCTGGACCCAGAAAAAGTCCGCGCTATCCAGGAGATGCAACCCTCGAGAAATCTCAAAGAACTCAGGGGATTGCAAGGACGATTGGCGTACATCCGCAGGTTTATCTCAAACCTCTCCGGAAGATGCCAACCCTTCGCTAAGCTGATGAAGAAGGGTGTCTCATTCATTTGGGATGACGCTTGCCAAAAAGCGTTTGAGGAAATCAAGCAATACCTTACCCAACCACCAGTCCTTGCAGCTCCAGTATCCGGAAAGCTGTTTCTGGTGTACGTCCGAGCAATGGATCATTCTTTGGGAGCTCTACTAGCTCAGAATGACGATCAGGGACGTGAGCAAGCAATCTACTACCTGAGTAGAATAATGATCGGAGCCGAACATCGGTATAACCCGATCGAGAAGGAATGTTTGGCACTAGTGTTTGCTATCCAGAAAATGCGACACTATCTGGTAGGCCAAACTATAAACGTCATATCAAAAGTCAACCCCCTGAGGTTACTTATGACTAAACCTTCATCGCTAAATGGCCGACTGGCAAAATGGGCCATATTGCTCTCCCAATATGAGATGCGCTTTTTACCACAAAAGGCCATTAAGGGACAAGCAGTCGCAGATTTCCTAGCTGAACACCCAGATCCGAGGGCAGCCAAAGTCTACGAGGATCTCCCAGATGAAGTTGCTGAAGTCTGCCTGACTCAGACATCGTTCGAAAGTCAAGTCTGGCAACTTTTCTTCGACGGTGCATCAAGAACAAGCCCGAAGGGACACTTAGTAGCAGGAGTGGGGGTAGTAATTGTATCCCCACAAAATTATGTGATTCCCCGAGCTGTCTCATTAACTGAGCCTTGTTCCAACAATGTGGCGGAGTACAACGCTCTTTTGATTGGGATGCAATTCGCCGACGAGATTGGCGTTAAAAATCTCGAGGCATACGGCGACTCCAAGCTCGTCGTCAGCCAAGTTCGCGGGGAGTACGAAGTCAGACATGAAGACTTAGTACCCTATTACAATGCAACTATCCGCATGGCCGAGGGGTTTACGAGCTTCTACATCGACCATGTACCGCGCAGGCAAAATGCGCACGCAGATGCACTCGCATCCCTGGCTGCCTCCTTAGCTCTTCCAGCTGGAGCAATGGAGAAGATATTCGTCTACAGCCACGACCTGTATTGCCCGAGGAATGCTCTCGAGGATTATCAGGAGTCGGCGGGAGGTCGTCACCGCGAAGAAGCACTTGAAGCATCAACCGGTCCATAGCTTAAAGACTGGCGATTCCCCTATATCGACTACGTCTTATACGACATCCTGCCTGAAGACACCAAAGAGGCGGCTGCCATTCGAAGGAAAGCCCCCAAATTCTATTATAATGCGATTACGCGAACATTGTATCGTCGATCACATGACGGGATCTTACTCCGGTGCCTCTCACCAAAAGAAGCCCAAGAGATATTGAGGGAAGCCCATGACAGTATGTGTGGAGCCCATCAACCTGGCCCAAAACTGGCACATCGACTCCAAAGATTGGGTTACTACTGGCCCAAGATGATTGCCGATGTCGTCACTTATGCCAAGAGATGTCACGCCTGCCAAGTACACGGCGATTTCATCCATCAAGCACCAGGGTACCTCCACTCTACGGCCTCTACCTGGCCATTTGAAATGTGGGGCATGGACGTAGTTGGTCCTATCAGCCCACCATCATCAAAAGGACATCGGTTCATTTTGGCAATAACCGATTATTTCTCCAAATGGGCCGAAGCCGTCCCTTTGAAGGAGGTCAAATCGTCGAACGTGATCAAATTCGTGAAACACCATGTTATTTACCGTTTCGACGTACCTCGGCGAATTGTCCACGACAATGGGCCTCAGTTCATCAGCCAGGCTTTCCAGAGGTTCTGCGCTAAGTTCAGAATCCAGAGTGTGTCCTCAACGGCATACTATCCTGCCGCTAATGGCCTCGCAGAAGCTTTCAAAAAGACTATTGGCAAGCTTCTCAAGAAGTTCGTCTCGAAAAGTCAACGAGACTGGGATGATAAGTTGGGTGAATGCTTATGGGCTTACCGCACAACTGTGCGAACCCCAACTAAAGCTACGCCATTTTCTTTGGTCTATGGGTGCGAGGTACTCCCACTAGAGATACAAATTCCATCTCTACGCGTCGCCTTGACAGCGGAGATGACAACCGAGGAGAAGCATCGACAGCGACTCCAAGAACTGGAGGCCTTAGATGATAAGCGTCTGCAGGCCCAACAACAAATCGAGCTCTACCAAGCTCGAATTACCAGAGCCTTCAACAAGAAAGTTAAAGTGCGAACTTTCAAGAAAGGCGATCTTGTCTTAGCCGTCAGAAGACCCATGGTAATGACACACAAGACAAAAGGAAAATTCCAACCCAAATGGGAATAACCATTTGTAGTAAAGTCAGTCTACTCAAATGGGTCATATCGCCTCATAACCCCGAATGGCGATACACTCATGATGCCGATCAATGGCAAGTTCCTAAAAAAATACTATCCTTAGATGGTATTCTTCCGCTGATCAAGTTAAAAATACACCTCTGATCAAAACAAGAAGAGCTTCTTCATTAATATCCGACGCCCCCGACGGCTAAGGATAGAAGAAAATGTTGGCTTCTAAGTCCAACATAAGTCTTCGACAACTCATCATGCTGAGGGGAATAGCATGGCTAGCCCAACTCAAACGGTAGTTGGTAAAGGCACCTCAAATCCGTTGACAGCTGAGGGTTTGCTAAAAATCCTAAAGTGGACTTGGCTCCACTCTTTCCTCCAAAATCCCCTACCAATTCTCATCCACAGAATGGTAGGTCTACAAAATACGACCATTACTAAGTTAACACTATACCTCTGGTAATGAAAACTTTTCAATATTCCTTATCGAGTACAAGTTTTGTTTGTCAACTCTACACGGAGTATCAAATTTTCAAATCCCCCAAGTTAATACTACACACCTCTGGCACTTCAAAATTTTCACTTGTCAATTCTCATCAATAGAATGACAGGTCCTCAAACTACTCTTACCATGAGTCAATCTTTGTCAAGTTAATATCACACCTCTGACAAGTTACTGTTAAAGTTTAACACCACACCTCTAAACAGTAATCAAGTTTCTGCCAGGTTTAATATTACACCTCTGACAGTCACTTTTCTTCAGACTTCCACACCGAAGCTGAAATGGGTGATGCTAAGTTAACACCACACCTCTAGCATCCAAGTCATTGCTAAGTTCAACAATACACCTATGGCCATGACTTTCCCTCGGACTTCCTTATGCAAGCCGAGATGACCAATGCTAAGTTCAACATTACACCTCTAGCATTACCCTCACTGTCAAGTTAAACATTACACCTATGACAGTGACACTTTTTGAGTTAAGTTAATATCACACCTCTGACTCACATCCTTGTCAAGTTAACATTACACTTCTGACAAGACCACTTCCAACCTGTTAATTTAATATCACACCTCTGACGGTAACAAACTTTCCTAGATTCCCCACGAGTCTAGCTTCACTTGTTATTCTCTTCAACAGAATAACAAGTCCACTAAAAAAAAAAAACATTGTTAGGTTAATACTACACCATCAGCAGTGTTTTCATCAAATCCCCAGTTGAACTCAATCAAGTTAATCCCAAACACTTGATAAAAGTTCACCCTCCCTGGGGGTACCAATTCTACTTGTCACTTTCTCTTATAAAGTGGCGAGTCCATCAAAAATTTCACCCCTGTCAAGTTAATATTACACCTCTGACAGTACTGCGAGAGTTCCTGAAATAGGATCTTTCCCTCCAAAGTTTGACTTGTTGAGATTATCATCATAATTTTGACAAAGTCAGAGATTCTTTGCTTCTATGGGTCTAAGACAATGAGTTCAAGACAATGGAAGAGGCAAAAAGAGAAGTGTCACTTTTATTTATTTCCAGGTACATGAAAGTGATACAAAAACGCTCTCTTATACAATAAGATTGAGTGTTACAGTCAAAACACTCTCTTACAATAAGATTGAGTATTACAATTGAGGAGTACAAAGAAGTCCTTCTCCCTTTCAGAGGTTGCACTCACTCCTTAAAGCTGCGTCTGATTCCAAGTGCGCGATGTTTTGTGTCTACAATAGAAGCTGGTTACACCACGATGCATGATGTAAACATCGAAAGAGCCCTAGCTGACTAAGCTAAGAGCAATGGTGTTCTTGAGGTCCGGTGGAAGCAGAAAGTCCGGCAACCCTTCGTTTATGAATATCTCTTCCCCCAGCAGACCATCCAGCAGACATGAGGAGTCCTTGATGTTACTTCTGGGGTGGGAGGGGAAGAGGATCCTACCTACCGCCGTGTCCACCGTAACCTCCTCGCCGCCATACTTACCCTGACCATCTCTTGCCAGCAGGCATGATTGGTGTAGTGGATCTGAAGAGACCTTGGCGAGAGTCGATTCCTCATCAGGGACATAATATATTCCCTTGTGGACGACGAGGACCATAATGTATTCCCTTGTGGACGAATATCGAACAAGTCCGCCGGCTGAAATATTCTTCCAGGGGCCCAGCGAACCTGAAAAAGGACAATCAAGCCTACCTGCAAAGATAAACAAGAGGGTTAGCAAATCTGGAACTTGGTATGCTTTAAAGAATACTAAGTAACAAACGCGGCTATTATGGAGAATTGCAAACACGGGAATAAGCCCGCGCGGTGAGCCAAACTACTGCGTCAGCAGAGACAGACGCGAATCAGAACTATGGAACACACAGGATTCAAACGCAGCCTCATCTTACGCCCGCGCCTAAGAGCACAAGACGCGAAAAATTTTCAAACGCCGAAAACTTCCATCTCTCAGTTGAATAGACAGGAGTTGCAAGATTCGGGTCTGAAAATTTCAGCCCAATCTGGAATTCATCCGAGTCAATGGCCTTAAAACGCGAACTTCATGAGCAAAGCCCGCGTCAAGTGCCAAGGACTTCAGTACCCGCGTTCAGGGAAGCTCAAATCAATGGCACAAATTCCAGAAAAGGAATGCACCAAGATTTCAAATCAACGGCCCTTAAAAACCATGTTTTCCTCCCGTTTGGTCCCATTCGGCTCTTATATGGCCTAGTTCAGGCCAATCGTGTTGAAAGTTTGACTATTGGTCAAACTTCCTAATAAAAACTAGAAACAAGTTTAATTAGTAGTAATTATATATAAAAACACTGTCATACTACTATGGGCTCTTGAAAATCACGTTTTCTCCTCGTTTGGACCCTAATCGGCTCTTATAAGGCCTAATTCAGGCCAATTGGGGTTGAAAGTTTAACTTTTACTAAACTTCCCAATTAAGATTGGAAACTAGTTTAATTAGTAGTAATTATACATGAACTATGTCATACTACTCCCGGCACTTAAAAACCTCATTTTCTTCCCGTTTGGACCCTAATTGGCTCTTATAAGGCCTAATTCAGGTTAACAGGGTTGAAAGTTTGACTTTTAGTAAAACTTCTCAATTAGTAGAAATTAGTTTAATTAATAGTAATTATATATAAAAACTATGTATTACTACTCTTGGCTCTTGAAAACCTCATTTGAGCCCTAATTGGCTCTTATGAGGACTAGTTCAGGCCAATAAAGAATGAAAGTTTGACTTGTGATCAAAATTCCTAATTAACATAAGAAACAAGGTTAATTAGTAATAATTGTGCATAGAAACTCTATAATCCACTCTCAGCACTTGAAAACCATGTTTTTCTCCCGTTTAGCCCCATTCAGATCTTATAAGGCCTAGTTCAGGCCAATAAGAACCGAAAGTTTGGGTTTTGGTCAAACTTTCATATTAAGATTAGAAATAGTTTAATTAGTGGTAATTGCATATAAAAACTATGTAACACTACTCTCGCTCTTGAAAACCTCATTTTTTTCCCGTTTGGGCCCTAATCAGCTCTTATATTCCCTAATTCAGGCCAATCGGGGCTGAAAGTTTGACTCTAGGTCAAACTTTCCAATTAACACTAGAAACAAAGTTAATTAGTAGTAATTATACATAGAAAATATATAATACCATTCACGTCCCTTATAAACCTTTTTTTCCTCCAGTTTGGTCCTCATTCGTCTCTTATAAGGCCTAGTTCAGGCCAATCAGGGCTGAAATTTGACTTTTGATAAAAATTCTCAAATAATCCTAAAATAAGTTAAACTAGTTAACACTAGAAACAAGATTATTTAGTAGTAATTGCATATAGAAACTATGTAATACCACTCACGGCTCTTGAAAACCATATTTTCCTCTCGTTTGGGTCATGTTCGGCTCTTATAATGCCTAGTTGAGGCCAATTAGAGCTGAAGATTTGACTTTTGGTCAAACTTTCCTATTAAGAATAGAAACAAGTTTAATTAGTAGTAATTTTACATGAAAATATGTAGTACTACTCCCGGCTCATGAAAGATGTTTTCTCCCTGTTTGAGCCTTATTCGGCTTTCATAATGCCTAATTCAAGCCAATCGGGCTGAAGATTTGAGTTTTATCAAACTTCCCAATAAAGAATAGAAACAAGTTTAATTAGTAGTAATTATATATAAAAACTATGTAATACTACTCTCGGCTCTTGAAAGCATGTTTTCTCCTTGTTTAAGTCCTATTCTACCCTTATAATGCTTAGTTCAGGCCAATCGAGCCTGAAAGTTTGACTTTTAGACGAACTTCCTGATTAATAGTAGAAACAAGTTTAATTAGTGGTAATTGTATATAAAAACTATGTAATACTACTCCTAGCTCCTAAACTATATTTTTTTCCCTGTTTAGGTCATATTCGACTTTTTAAGGCCTAGCTCAGGCCAATCTGGGCTGAAAGAGTGACTTTTGATCAAACTCTCCAATTAAGGCCAGAAAATAGTTTAATTAGTAGTAATTATATATAAAAACTATGTAACTACTCTCAGCTCTTGAAAACCGTAGTTTCACCCAGATTGGGCGCTTTTCGGCTCTTATAAGGTCTAATTCAGGCTAATCGGGGCTGAAAGTTTGACTTTTGGTCAAACTTTCTAATTAACACTAGAAACAAGATTAATTAGCCACAATTGTACATAGAAACTATGTAATAATACTTTTGGCTCTTTAAAAACCTTGTTTTCTCTCTGTTAGGTCATATTCGGCTTATATAAGGCCTAGTTCAGGGAAATTGAGACTGAAAGTCTGACTTTGGTCAAACTTTTCAATTAAGACTAGAAACAAGTTTAATTAGTTGTAATTATACATAAAAATATATAATACTATTCCTAGCTCCTGAAAATAGCATATTCTCCCAGATTGGGCCTTTTTCGGTTCTTATAAGGCCTCGTTTAGACCAATCGGGGCTGAACGTTTGACTTTTAGTCAAAGTTCTCAATTAAAACTAGAAACTAGATAAATAGTAGTAATTTACATAGAAACTATGTAATACAACTCTCAGCTCTAGAAAACCATGTTTTCCTCTGGTTTGGCCCCTTTTTAGCTCTTATTTATATGGCCTAATTTAGGTCAATCGAGGCTAAAAGTTTAATTTTTTTGAAAAAATTTCAAATTAAGAATATAAACAAGTTTAATTAATCAAAATTATACATAAAAACTATATGATACTACTCTCAGCTCTTGAAAACCATGTTTTCTCCCTGTCTGGCCCTATTGGCTCTTATAAAGCCAGTTCAGACCAATCGGAGTTGAAAGTTTGACTTTTAGTCAAACTTTCTAATTAAAATTAGAACTTAGGTTAATTAGTAGTAATTATACATAGAAACAATGTAATACCACTTTCAGCTTTTGAAATAATATTTCCTACCATTTGAGCCCTATTCGGCTCTTACAAGGCCTAATTCAGGCCCATAAGGGCTCAAGATTTGATTTTCGGTCAAACATCTAAATTAAGACCTGAAACAAGTTTAATTAGTAGTAATTATACAAAGTTACAATGTAAAAGTACTCTGTCTCGTGAAAGCTGCATTTTCTCCCCGTTTGGATCCTATTTAGCTTTAATAAGGCCCTGTTCAGGCTAATCAGGGTTTAAAATTTGACTTTTAGTTAAATTTTCCAATTAATATTAGAAATAAGGTTAATTTGTAGTACTTGTACATAGAAACTACGTAATACCATTCACGGTACTTGAAAACTATGTTTTCCTACCGTTTGGTCCCATCGGCTCTTATAAGGCCTAGTTCAGGCCAATCAGAGCTGAAAGTTTGACAAAAGTCAAATTTTCAGATTAAGACTAGAAACAAGATTAATAGTAGTAACTGCATATAGAAACTATGTAATACTACTCTCAGCTCTTTAAAATCAAGTTTTCTCCTGTTTAAACTATATCTGGCTCCTAGTTCAGGCCAATCAGTGTGAAAGTTTGACTTTTAATCAAACTTCCAAATTAAGACTAGAAGAAAGTTTAATTAGAAGTAATTATATATAAAAATTATGTAATACTACTCCCGGCTCTGGATAATCGTATTTTGTCCCTGTTTGGGCCTTTTCGTATCTTATAAGGCCTAGTTCAGTCCAATTAAGGTTAAAGTTTGACTTTCGGTAAAATACCCAATAACACAAGAAACAGCGATAATTAGCAGTAATTGTACATAGAAACTATGTAACACCACTCGTAGCTCTCGGAACCATATTTTCCTCCAGTTTGGGTCTAATTCGGCTCATATAATATAATTTAGGCCAATCGGGGCTGAAAAGTTTAACTTTTAGTCAAACTTCCAACTTAAGAATATAGACAAATTGAATTAGTAGTGGTTATACATACAAACTATGTGATACTACTCCCAGCTCTTGAAAATCATGTTTTCTCCCCATTTGGACCCTATTCTCTGCTCTTATAAGGCCTAGTTCTAGCCATCAGGGCTGAAAGTTTGAGTTTTAGTGAAACATCTCAATTAAGAAAAGAATCCAAGTTTAATTAGTAGTAATTATACAAACAATGTAATAGTACTTTGACTTATTGAAAACTTCATTTTTTCCCCCCCGTTTGGGACCTATTCGGCTCATATACAACTTAGTCCTGGCCAATTCGGGCTAAAAACTTGACTTTTGATCAAACTTCTCAATTAGCACTAGAAACAAGGTTAATTAGCTGTAATTGTATATAGAAACTATGTAATAACACTCTCAGCTCTTGACAACAATATTTTCCTTTCATTTGGGCCCTATTTGGCTCTTATAAGGCCTAGTAAGGCCAATAAGGGCTAAAGGTTTGACTTTTCATCAAACTTTCCAATTAAGATTAGAATCAAGTTTAATTAGTAGTAATTATATATAAAAACTATGTAATACTACCCCCAGCTCTTAAAAACTACATTTTCTCCCCATTTCAACCCTATTGGGTTCTTATAAGGCCAAGTTCAGGCCAATTCGGGTTGAAAGTTTGACGTTTAGTCAAACCTCTAATCAAAATAGAAACAAGTTTAATTAGTAGTAGTTATGCATATACACGATGTGATACTACTCTCAGCTCTTAAAACCATATTTTCTCCCCGTTTTGGCCTTCTCGACTCTTATAAGACCTGGTTCAAGCAGTCGAGGCTGAAAGTTTAACTTTTGGTAAAATATTCTAATTAAAACTAGAAACAAGTTTAATAGTGATAATATACATAAAAACTATGTAATATACTCGCGGCTATTAAAAACTGCATTTCTCTTTATTTGGACCCTATGGCTAATCGGGCTGAAAGTTTGACTTTTGTCAAACTTTTAATTAACGCTAGAAACAAGGTTAATTAGTAGTAATTAGATATAAAAACTATGCAATACCACTCACAGCTCTTGAAAACCATATTCTCCTCCTTTTGGATCCTATTTGGCTCTTATAATGCCTCATTCAGGCCAATCAAGGCTGAAGGTTTGAATTTTATATAATTACTATATAATACTACTCTCGCTCGGCTCTTGAAACATGTTCTCTCCTCCTTTTTGGGTCTATTCCGTTCTTATAAAGCCTAGTTTAGGCCAATCGGGACTGAAAGTTTGACTTTTCGTCAAGCTTTTAGATTAAGGCTAGAAACAAGTTTATTAAGTAATTGAATATAGAAGCTTTGTAATACCGTTCCTGGCTATTTAAAATCAAGTTTTCTCCCTATTTGGGCCTTATTTGGCTTTATAAGGCATACTTTAGGCAAGTCGGGGCTAAAAAATTGACTTTTGGTCAAACTTTCAAATTAAGTACAGAAATAAGTTTAATTTGGTCAAACGCTAATG